>NW_019293127.1:29776-46118 GCF_000500325.1 Leptinotarsa decemlineata | reverse complement strand
CTTTTTTCCAATTTCATTGATGAAAGATAAGGCTTCAGGGCCAAAAACAATACTTGAGTATCTAAGTTTGAGCATATTAATAACTAACAAATAATCGAAATGAATCACAGTAAAACAAAAACACTAATGAAATGTATGTAATTGTGATTTTCCACCGACAATACTTCGTAGTTGTGGATCAATTTTACTTGTACCAATTATCAAAAGAGATTTAAGATCCTCATCGGTTAATTAAGATCTGTAAACATATAGTTAAGGGCAGAAATTGGTCCTTGGAACAAACTATAAATCATTATGGCCCGAAGGCTTCAAAGTTTCGAGACCCCTGTTCTAGGGTTGTGAAGTATTCGTCAGAGACTTCAAAATGGTGTGTCACAAGACCTCCATTGCCATTTAATTTTTTTTTCAATTTCATCTGTCAACTTCACTTGCATAAATTTCATTATCGCAAATTTCTATTTTTTGAGTTCACCCGTTCAAATAATAAAAGGGGGGGGGCATTAAATAAAAGCACTGTATAATAATGCATTTTAATTAGTTTGACTGAATGAAATTCCAAGTGTTATTTTTTTCGTAGTGAAGATGTACGTTATTTTTCCATAAAAAAATGGTTTATCTGACGAAGTCACATTTACGAAAACTCAGAATAGCTTTCTCCATATGTTTCGTAAACTGATAAATTTTCAATTTAGCAAATTTGTCCACCTTCTCAGGACTCAAAAAAAAACGACACGTATTTTCCAAATCTCCGGCACATGCGACGGTGGACTATTGTTATTTCAATATTAATCCATTGAAATGTCAAGCCGTTGAGTTGCAAACAGCTACCCAAAAAGTTGTCTATACCTGACCTGCGAGAAAGTTATTATGCGGCCACGTACTGTGTAAGTAACATACATACCATAAAGTAATTTACAAACGGTAATGTATCTTCGAAGAAATTATTAAATAATGTTAGTTGAGAATGTGAGATAACAATACAGGTAGAGTATGAAATGGGACGGCTCGACCTTTGGTTTACAACCTTCCGCCATATGCCGGCGTCACAAAACCTTTGTTTAGGTAAGGAGACATGGAAATTCCGAAGCAGACAATTACATTGAACTTTTACATGTATCATAACATTATACTGTCATTTGAAAACGGGTAGGTATATGTAGGATTATGACAGAAGTTATTATAATAAGGTATTTTATAGACAATGGAAATTTTGTACCTGTTGGTTGAAGGTTCTGCAGAATTTTGAAAAATTCGTCAAAATATTACCATTGTTAGTGCACAATATGAAAATTGAGCATTTCAGAGAACCATACAGTATTCTTATGATTTATTTTTCATATTCCCATGTGCTCTTTACATGAAATAAAATATGAAACTACTGATAAGTAGGTAACTATCCAGTAAAGTGCAAAATTTTTATACAGTAGCGATGAAAATTACTTATTCCACATTTTTCTGCAGACCCCGATACTTCTTCAAAAATGTATTTTTCGTCAATTACAATCGTCAATTACGATTAGGTCAATCATAGATATCAATCAAAATAATTAATAATAATGATAATAATAATAACTTTATTCACAACGTATACGGATTAGAGTACGATGAAAACAAAATATGTGAACATAGTGGTTTGGCGATAAGAGCAGAGCTCTTGTTTCGCAAGAAGTTATAAGTAAGTATATAAATATTTGTATAAAAGTAGGTATGGTGTTCTTAAAGTAGAAACTGAGAAACATTTTATCGAATTTTTGTGATTTTGTTGTTAGAGTTAAACAAATTATATTTCGGCTTGAGGTAAAATAAGCCTATTGAATACTAGACAAACAAAAAATTAAAAAAATAGATAAAACCTTGAACAAATATTACACGTTCTATAAGAATAAACTATTAATGTACAAAGAGATGAAATCTTAGACAATATCGATACGTTTATGCTACTTACAATACAGTATGACTCAACTTTGGGATACATTTGACTTAGACTAACTTATTTCACAGATTATCAAAAAATTGTCTCTTTTTCGAGAATGTNATTTTCCAAAACTTGCTCAAGTTGTTTTTTTGAGGACAAAACTCAAGTGCGGTACCTGTGCGGAAGTAGCAATTCACGTTGAATTTGAATCGTTGGAGAATAAATTCAGATGGAAAAACGTTTCATGAACGTAGTTCTCCAAATGGAAGAGTTTCAAAACAGTGAAGTTCGAGGTGTACTGAGTTGATCCTCAAAACGATGATGTTCAGCATGTTCAGGGGCGGAGCTTCATAAATGAGAACAGTACCCCAAAAAAGGTCGGATCTGAGCTTTATAAAGCATCAAAAGTTGTTGGATGTGTACAATTTTTTGATTTGGAACAGTGTTCCACGCTTTTGAAAAGCAGCCTTTGCAATGTCAGCGACGTGATTGTGCCAAGATATTTTGGTGTCCATTTTAACCCTCAACAAACTTATCGAATCAGAAAGCAGAATTGTGTCCCAATCAGCAAAATTGTTTCATAATTTCATGGTGCTGCAACAGTTTAATTTTGTTAGTATTTCGTAATTACTTCCAAAATGCTAATTGATTATATCAGACGGGCCGTGAACATGATACAGTTGTAAGCAATAATTTTTTTTATAAATTTGTCATTGTAACGTTTCTAAAATAAAATAAAAAATCCGTTATCAAATAGTCACGAAATCATCACAAAAACGTTTTTATAACTCATAAAACATATTTTCTTATAGAGGTAAATTGTTTTGCAGCAGTTTTATAGCACTTTTCTGTTAGGTTTTATGCTCTTTATAAAACTATTTCAAGATTATTTTATAACTGCTTCCTGTAGCTTTAATGAAATTATTNTGGAATTACTAAAAAACTGTTATAAAATTGTATTTCAATTATTCTATAAGATATTTTACGAAAAAAAATTTTTTAGTTACCGCTGAAATGTTTATAAAACTGTTTTGTATTGTTTGTGAAACGCCTTACAAAATATCAATTAAGACTATACTGTTTTATGAAACGGTGCCAATTTCCTATTTATTGCTGTTTCATAAGCACATTGAAAACATTTCTGGGAGAAATACAGTTTTATAATTTGTTTCTCCGAAACGTTTTCACAACCATTATAAAATATAAAATTGCTAGTTGAGCTCTCGTGATGCAAAAGTCAATAATTGTTTTTCCACAATGCCGTGAACAAAACCTTGACATTCGATCGAACTTGGTGTGCTTATTTTAGTCTTGGCATTCCTGGGCTTTTCCATTGGAACGATTTGATTTTGGTTTCGATGTTATAACTTTATACCCACGATACGATACCAGTTGTGACTCAGTTGAGCATGCGATTCAGCAATTTTGGAACGAACTACTGCTACATGCTCCATGCCCATCATTTTCGGATAAGTTCCATGGTATGACCCAACCTCAGCAACTTGTCTAATAGTGATTTGATGATTTTCTACATTACAATTTTTCTTTTTGCTCAACATTTTCATCGGTTGTGAAAAGCTGTGAAAAGCTTTTACCACTTGTAAACATTTTTCTAACTCAGAGTAATTGCAATTGGATGAGAATGTATCAATACTAAGGAATTCAAGATTGTACAGAAAGTTACAGATTTATCTTCACTATTTTACAAACTGAAATCAATATTCAACAGTGGAAATAATAGCACTACTGCAAGCTAGAAGCTCTGAAGCCATACATACTCTTGTGTGGTTGGTATGCATTGGAACAGAATTTCAGATAAATTGTTTGAGAAATACTACTTTAAAATTCAGTTGCTCGATTTGATCCAGACCAACACAGCATCTTGAAAGAAAGCTTGTAGTAATGAAGAATCATCCAAAAGTATCAGGGCTGTATCTCTATCTGTAGAGTAGGGAGGGTAAGTGTAGACCCACAGCAGTCCTCCTAGGTCATCGTCCATCCTGTCCTTTCCAGGAAGGTGGACAGGTCACTAGGAGACATATCCTTTATATTGGCAGGTGTAGGNCAACCTTGAGGTTCCTCAAGGCGGCCTCCACGAAGATTTTGGAAGGTGCAGCGACATTATTGTCGCAGGAGCAGCCAATTCCTTGCCTTTTTTCAAGGTGGAGCTCTTGGCGCTCGCCGCAGAAAGTGCCCTTGCTGTTGGAGGTGGAGTGGGGCAGGAGTAGTGTGCACTTATAGTTGCTGCCACTTCTGCCTCTTTCGCTCTCTTTCTCCTTTTGGCCTCGACGCCGCAATTGCGCTAACGCCTTGGCCTTTGTATTACATCACGAGGTGATCTGCTATGTCCAATCTCATTCCTGCCACCGCCTTAGATTGAGATGAGAACTTCTGTCCAGCCTCGGGATTGGTTTTTGTTGTTCCTGTTTTTGTGTTTGTTTCATTCATGTGTGTTTCCACGAGTAGCAAGGGAAGAGTTGGTCACCTCGGACAGAGCCTCGCATTACCAGAGGTAGGCTTGTTACGATGAGGTTTTGCCCAGTTCCGGGGATCGTTCGTAACCACGTAACACCCTGCGGCCATTCAGCTGTCGGCACGATTCCTTACACCTCAGCTTGGGTAGGCTGGTCCACGGTGGTATATTTTGCAAAGGCCTTACTTATTTCTGCCACTGACCAGAAGTCCGGCGACCCCGTCTGTAAGGACACATTGACTTCCCGGACAGGGCCTTCAGTCCTCTGACCGTTCCCCTCTCCGACACCTGGGGACGCGCCCGATAGGTAGCCCAACCTGCTGGAACTATCAGGGTTATCGATACAAGTAATTACCTATTTATCGAGTGATAAATTCGAGTGATTAGAAGAAGCAACAAGTGTAATTAATAGTCAACTCAATACCTATGAGTATCTGTATCTGTATCTGTAGAGTGGGGAGGGTGAGTGTAAGCCCACGCACTTAGGCCACATGTGACCCACTATACATCCTCCCGAGGAGTTGTCCTCCTAAGCCATCGTCCATCCTGTCCTTTCCAGGAAGGTGGACAGGTCTCTGGGAGACATCTCCTTTATATCGGCAGATGTAGGCCAAGACTCGCCTACACACTCTCTTATTGACGATAACTCCGGGCACTCGCACAGGACATGCCTGACAGTCTCATCTTCCTGTTCACATATTCTGCATAGAGGTGTATCTACTAGCCCTATATTATGGAGGTGTTTCCTTTGTTTGACAGTGGCCAGTCAGAAATCCTACTGTAAGGCGTAGATTTTTCCTGGTCATCGCCAGATATTTCTTCGGCGCCAGCTTCCCAGGGCCGCACAAAGTGATCCTGGCAAGATTACCTTTGATTCCATCCCATCTCTTTAAGGATTGAGCATGGGTGTAACATTTGACTAGTTCCGCAATTTTCGAAGTCATCAGGCCGTGGATGCCACTGGGTCCTAAAATTCTTACTCCAGCCGCTTCCTTGGCTAAAGAGTCGGCAATGCGATTACCTTTACTCCTGTCGTGCACTGTAACCCACCTCAGGATAATGTTATTATCTACCGAGGCTTTGGCTAAATCTTGGTGGCATTCTAGTACTAGCCCTGAAGTAACACATTGTCTGTTCAAGGCTAATAGTGCTTGTCTGCTATCAGTGCAGATTGTTATGTTTTTGGTTATGTCTTTTGTGGCGATTGAGATACCAGCCAGTTCTGTCTGGACCACGCTGGTATTTCTTCCCATTCCCCACTTAATCCTTAGGCTTAGTGACCTGGAGTACACTCCACATCCTGAGCCTTCTTTGGTTTTTGAGCCGTCTGTATAAATCCGTATTACCTATGAGTAATACTGAGATTGATTGAGACAATGTCAAAAAATGTTGCGCTCGCGTTCTATTTTTTTTTTGATACAAGTCATTTCAAGAATACATGTATTTGAAATTTCGATTGATACGATTTTTTAGGAAAAAAAGAAGATGAAAACGATTTAAAAACCTACTACTTCACATCAATTCGATTGTTGGTATCAACAATCGGTTTCTGATGATGAATTTCACATTTGATTTATCTCTCATGCGATTATTATTGTCGCGGAGTTTTATATAGGACACCTTGTATATCACGCTCAATGTTTCTAAGGCCTTTGACTGTGTGTGGTATGGGAGTTTGCTGGCTAAACTTCGATGCTATGGCTTGTCGGATCATTTTTGTGTATGGCTCTACAGCTTCCTGAAAGAACGTTCCCGTTGATGGATATATCTCGAGTACTTTTGCCATCAACTCAGGCGATAGACTTGAGGAGACGTAAAGTTTCTCCAGATACAAGGATCATGATTTCAGGCAGGGAGATCGAATGGCAAACGCGAGTCAAGTACCTAGGTCTTTGGGTAGACCGTCGACTCACCTGGGCAAATCACATTGATTATATCAAGGGCAAAGTGCAGATGAGGATAGCTAAACTATATCCTCTGTTCAATATAAATTCAAAACTCAATCCTAAAAATATGATTTTACTATACAACACGATGTTCAAGCCTGTCATCATGTATGCTTCAGGTGTTTGGGGACAGGCCGCCCCGTCTAACCTCTCCATTTTGGAAAAGTTGCAAAACAAACTTCTCAGGATGCTGGTGAATGCTCCATGGTTCGTGCGGAATGAAGCCATCCGCAGAGATTTGAAGCTGTTAACTAAACGGCAGTCCATACAGTCGAGGAATCAGAGAGTTTTGGAGTCAACGGAAAGTCATGGTAACCCATTAGGTAGGGAAGCTGTAGATTACACTATAGACGACCCCACTCGATCCAGAAGGCCCCGCCGCTCGGTTGAGTGAAAGCCACACGACGTCTGTTGAAATGAACAGTTTGTTCATCAAATACCCCAGCCAGGAAGGGAAACACAAGGCCAGAGCGGCATAGAGTTCATTGACCTTTATGTCGCCACCAAAACACCTTATGTTATGAACCATACGTCCTCCTGACGAATTTCAGTTGAAAGGGTAAGGGAAAAAATCGTTCAACCTGATGAAAATGAAGATAACTATGATGATGTAACCCAGGAATCCATATTGTCTACAATACCCTTTCATTGTATAACAATGACTTACTGGAAAAAACGAATAATCCAATATATTGCTTTACTGATGACAGCACACTTGTCTCGTCATTCCATCTGGATTCCAAGACGTCCGCTGCGGATGTACATCTTCACCAGGAGCAGGATGTTGCATATCTCAATGATGATTTAGAAGTGACTTCGATTTGGGTGAAAGTAACCGGGTTCAATTCAATGCCACAAAAATCTGAACATCGGTTTTCTCCAAAAAATAAATATCTCCGAACCGGATATAATAATGTCAGGGCAGACAATTCCGGTTTCTGCTTCTATGAGTTTGTTGGGAGTTGAAATGGACATCAATATGTCTTGACACAATCATGTCGCGGGAATTGCGACTATTCACACATCAGAAAACTATTCACACTTCAGCAAATTTTATGCTCTATAAAACTCAGATCAGGCCTTCTTTAGAGTATTGTTCTCATGTATGGAGCTCCCCCCTAAGCATACCCTGAACCTGCCGAATTTCATGGTATATAGTACATGATGGTACATGTTTCTGATATGTACATATCAGAAATATGCAACGAACTATGACTGCTCACCGTTTTGAGGTTCAACTCAGTACACCTAACTATTCAAGAACTCTTCCATTTGGAGAAGTGCGTTTATGTAGAAAAACCTTCTTAAAAATGTTTTTCAAAATTAATTTTATCTTCAGCGATAGTGCATGTGTTTTGTCTTCAAAAAAATTGTTATTGAGATATGGAACTACAGAAATACATGACAATAAAAAGAACAAATATTCTCAAACAAACTAATATAATATTCCACGTATTTGAGAACTGATAACTCAACTCAAGACAGGTTAAACGGTAAGAGATAAACATGTTCAACTCAACTTAATCAAAAACTATTCGTACATCACTACTACAACAACTTCATTGAAACATAGAATAGAACAACAATGAACAAGACTAATATAAATTTTTGTTCATTCACTAACACAGTTCCACAAATATTGTTTTTTTGACACTAGATAATCCAAACACTTCACTACTTATTCAGACTTTCATCCGGTCAATCTAGACATTGTTCAAAACATAGTGAAAAATAAGATTTTGAAATTCCGAATGATTGCGATGCCTGGAAAAAAATTTATTCGAGGTCAAAGGTCAAAAATCTCGAGCTTGAATNGATTACAACTTTTACAACTTTTTGACTGGTCGTATCTCAGAAACGGTGGCTCTAAGAAAAAAAAGTATTGATACATTTTTTGTAGAGAATTTTATGATCTACAATTTCTATCTGAAGTTATTTTATGATAAAAGTCACTGTTTTCCTGAAAATCGCGAAAAACCAATTTTTTTCGAGATTATTGACCTGTGACCTCCAATAATTTTTTTCCAGGCAGCACAATCATTCGGAATCTTAAAATTTTATTTTTAGCTATGTTTTGAACAATTACACACATTTGCAGCTTGTTGTAGATTTATGTACCTTCACCCTTATTTTTTAGTCTAATTTGACCGGACTACTTATAATGCCAATCGATTGATATTTTTGCCTTCTTCAGAATCCAAATGTTGTTATGTCGGGTAAAGAAAATCAACATCGCAATTTTTGTATTTTGTTGATTTGAAAATATAGTTTTATGGTAATGTACAGAACTGAAAACAGCTTGAAACATGAACCTGCACAGAACATTCTTCTTGAGGGTAAGCAACTGTATTCCTTTCACATTTACTCACTGTGACTACCTACCTAATGAAAAATAAATTTGTTGTTCATATAAACAACCGCTCTCTTATATTCCTTAAAACTTAACGACACCAGAACTTCCTGATATAATTTTATTTCAAATCAAAGAACAGAAGCTACCTCATAAAAGTTTCTCAAATGTATTGATGAAAATAATTCTTGAAGAAAGTACTTCGTAATGTCCAGTCGTTATCTGTAGCAATCAATTTGTGCTGAATAATTAATTAATACATTTTTAATATCACAAACAAATAGATCATATCATTAAGTTAAATACCGGTTATCGTCTAAGAAAGGGGCATATACCTATTCATTTGATTATTAATGGAAGCTCCTATTATTCTCTGCATTATATGTCTAATGTTTCCAAGTAGTTTTACAGTGTCTTCCTAATTTATTCATGTGAATATTAGTCTGTTTGAAGCTGGAATGATATTTGAATGTCATAGTAGGAAAGTTACAGGATGAGGCGAAAAACAATGTCATCATTTAGTTTCATTAATTAGTGTCACTCGTGTAAATCATTCATAATCGGATCTGAACAAATATCATTTGAAGCTACACACATAAGTGAACAACGTATAGGGGAGACTGGGGTTGAAAGTCAAATTTTTTGTCTTTTGCATTAGTGTCCTTTTTACACTTTTTATATGAGTTTCACCTGTATGTAAGTATGTTTGTTTGTAACTATCCTGATTGATTGATCTATTCGTGGGCAGATGGCGCTGTAGGTAACCTCCTTGATATAGTTCGAACTCACTTTACATGTATTTCTTTATTTGAAAAAAGGATGTTTTCAACACACTTTTATTAGCTTCCCCTTTATGTATGTATGTATGTATGTTTGTTTGTTTGTTTGTAACTCTCAAGCTTGGGATCTGTATTTGACAGAATTATCGACAGTATTGCTTGATCTATTCGCGGAAAGATGGCGTTGTAATTACCTCTTTGATATAAAATTCGAAGTCACTTCACATGCATTTCTTCATTTGAAAAAGTATTTTTTTATCAACACACACGCCTGCTGCCTTATTTGTAACCCTCCTTTGTGTGCCTGCTGCCTTGGGCTTGGTAGCTGGTTTTTAGGCTCCCTCTCCGGAATGGAAATATCAATGGTCATTGATATTGATCCCAAAGTTTAGATAAAATGAATACAGTTCAAAAGGATTGAAAAACACGCTTTTATAGCATACGAAACAAAAAAAATGCTGTTGGAGGTGGAGTGGGGCAGGAGTAGTGTGCACTTATAGTTGCTGCCACTTCTGCCTCTTTCGCTCTCTTTCTCCTTTTGGCCTCGACGCTGCAATTGCACTAACGCCTTGGCCTTTGTATTACATCACGAGGTGATCTGCTATGTCTAGCCTCATTCATGCCACCGCCTTAGATTGAGATGAGAACTTCTGTCCAGCCTCGGGATTGGTTTTTGTTGTTCCTGTTTTTGTGTTTGTTTAATTCATGTGTGTTCCCACGAGTAGCAAGGGAAGAGTTGGTCACCTCGGGCAGAGCCTCGCAGTACCAGAGGTAGGCTTGTTACGATGAGGTTTTGCCCTATTTATCGGGTGATAAATTTTGAGTGATTAGAAGAAGCAACAAGTGTAATTAATAGTCAACTCAATACCTATGAGTATCTGTATCTGTAGAGTAGGGAGGGTGAGTGTAAGCCCACGCACTCAGGCCACATGTGACCCATTGTACATCCTCCCGAGGGGTTCTCCTCCTAGGTCATCGTCCATCCTGTCCTTTCCAGGAAGGTGGACAGTCAGACATCTCCTTTATATCAGCAGGTGTAGGCCAAGACTCGCCGAACACACACTCTCTTATTTCATAAGTATGTATTTTTCTAATTATTTCTTCTATTTGTCGCTGAAGATTTGCCTATACCTTTGATAACCAACTTTTGTTGATGGTGTTGACAAAATCGTGTTGCTTATATCTTCGGAAGTTAATTTTTTACAAAACCATGTCAAAGAGTGATTATAATTAACCCCAATATCACTTCTCCTGCAGCACGCAGTATCACTGTGTGTGTGTAATACTAGTTGATCAGAATTTCTCATATGATGCCATGACATTTCTATGATTTTCTCTCAAGAATATCTCTAAGAATTTTAGGACTCAGTGGCACCTTCCTGGAAAGGACAGGATGGACGATGACCTAGGAGGACAACTCCTCAGGAGGATGTACAATAGGTCACATGTGGCCTAAGTGTGTGGGCTTACACTCATCCTCCCTACTCTACAGTACCATCAGATACAGAACACCGTGTTGTTTGTAAACAACAAGATATATCTTCGAAAGTTAATTTTTTACAAAACCATGTCAGAGTGCGATAATAATCAATCCCAAAATCACTTCTCTCGCAGCACGCACTATCAGTGTGTGTTGATCAGAATTTCTCATAGGATGCCATGACATTTCTATGATTTTCTCTAAAACAAACAAAATTGCGTGTAACAGAAGCTCAATAAGCCAACAAAAAATACAGCATGCATATATGGTGTTGGTTGTCACATATGACTAACAGCCCCCTTCGAGTTGAGATAACCAGCCCCAAAACAAATTTCAGAACATAACCCCCTAAAATAAGTCTGAATCAATATTCGTTCATAAAAACGGATAGTGATATCATGAGCCACAGATATCACATCTAAAATATATGAAATAATGTATACCTACGGAGAATTCTGGTATACTTATATGAGACTCAACACAAATGCACAAAAATTTACTTTTGCCCTCCGAACAAAACAAATGCACGTATCGCTGTCACACAGTATGAGAGTGAACTGAGGTAACGTTAGGATAGTTGAATAGAGGTGTAGTGTGTTTGAACATATTCTTAAATATACTGACAATCGTGTGTCAGTATACAGGGCTTTTCATGATGAGCGTTAATTAGCCGTTTCTGGCAAAATATTTAACGTATCAACCTGAAAATTCCACAGTATGCATAAGTCAATATGACCTACACGCCTAAAATATTTAAGACGAAGCGGCGTTGTCGCTTCTACTATAAAGTTTACAGCATGCATATATGGTGTTGGTTGTCACATATGACTAACAGCCCCCTTCGAGTTGAGATAACCAGCCCCAAAACAAATTTCAGAACATAACCACCTAAAATAAGTCTGAATCAATATTCGTTCATAAAAACGGATAGTGATATCATGAGCCACAGATAGCATATCAAAAATATATGAAATAATGTATACCTACGGAACATTCTGGTATACTTATGAAACTCGACACAAATGCACAAAAATTCACTTTTGCCCTCCGAACAAAACAAATGCACGTATCTCTGTCACACAGTATGAGAGTGAATTGAGGTGACGTTAGGATAGTTGAATTGAGGTGTAGATGTGTTTGAACATATTCTTAAATATACTGACAATCTTGTGTCAGTATATTTTTGAAGAGAAGTTCTATTCAATGATTGAAGAATATTTCAATAATTATTTTTCATTATATTACCTTTGACTGATGAAGGAACATCGAACAAAATCTGTTAAATTTCAAAAATAAATAATGAATACCATGTCAGTTTCTGTTTGAAACAGTTCATCTCGAAAACGGTTCTAAAAGCGAAATAGAATTATCTGAACAGAGTTAATCTAAATTTAGATGTAGAGCTCTTAATGTAGGAATATACAGGGTGTTCCATTTGTAAAAAAAATGACTTCCACAAATTTTCATCAAGTGATCCAATTATCTGTATTTTTAAATGCCCTGTATGAAGCAAATTGAAATATCACTTGTAGTGAAGATCTTCATGGTATTACTCCATTCCATTTTGAATATAATCGTCTCAGTACCAGAGTGTTTGAGATTATCAGCGTTGAATTCATGAACTGCAACTCAGATTTGATCTCCACAAATTTTATTTGAAAAATATATCACGACATGTTTCGCTAACACAATAGCTTCTTCAACAGTGATTTGGATACTGCAAGTTGCTTCTTACGCTAATATTTATATACCACATATAACTAGAATTTGGACAACTTCCATCAATTTAACTAAACCTCTACTATTCTCATATACATGAGGTACCTCTTCAATTATGATTAACTGAAGCATAATACCACACTTCTACATGAATAATAATACTTCCTAGTTTTTTTAAGGAAGCAAGTTCGATAATGGTGATCTATTCAAATCCAGTTGGTTATTCATTAGAATGTTGGAATTGTTAAGGTTATTAAATTCCATTGCTTCAAAATGATTCAGTTTCAAACCTCTATTTTCTATGTGTCAAATTTACGTTAAAGATATGATTTTCTTCTAAGAGATCATTTAAATATGTTGAACTTGTTGGAAATAGATTCTGCACACCAAAGGATAGTAATTTTGCATTGTCTGGTAGAGTGATGTTCTCTATTTCATTGATCAAGTCATATGAATTCCGTTGACTGAATTCTGGTTAAAAGTAACAATGGCTCAGGATGCAACTGATTAACCTTTATGACAATTTCACTGATGGCACAGTGACAAAAGAAACCACTGGTCTAATTGGATAACGCTATTTGTATAGTTTTATGAGTGAGCATAAGAAGCAACTTGTAGTATTCAAATCACTGTTGAAGAAGCTACTATGTTAGCGAAACATCTGATATATTTTTCAAATGAAGTTTGTAAATTGATATGGATCTTCATTAAGTAACGGCCGAATCAATCAGAAAATTATCAGCTCTAAAAAAGTATATGTTTGGTAAAAAAAATCTAAATTAATTCATTTCCTCTAAACGGTAACAGATAGGTATAGGGAAATAGTACATGAAGTTGTTGACAGAGTGATGAAACAGGGTTTTCCATTTGAAAAATCGAAGTAGTCGTTACTCCGTAGTTGAAGCGGCAACGCCATATCTTTCTAAATTATTTTAGGAGTGTGGATCGTATTAATTTATGAATACTGTTAAATTTTCAGGTCGATCCTTTGTCTGGTTCGCCAGTAACGTCTAATTACCAGTCACCGTAAAAAGCCCTACACAGGGTGGCCCACCACATTCGCCTCGGTATTTCTACGAGAAATGAAGGAAGTTGAGGAAAAACTTCAAGCACAGTTATATCAACTGTGCTGTATATTTCAAAATCATTTTGAAATATACAGGGTGACTCCCAAAAAAAGTTACATATCAAAGTTATATTTATTCTTATGGAACACCCTATATTTTTTTATATTTTAGATACTATAGACAAAATAAAGGTGAGTTACTATTATATTTCCCATACTTGAAACTGTCCGTTTCTGAGAAATTTCGAGAAATTTAAAAGTACAGACCATAATTTAAAAATTGTTTTCAGCTTGTAACGTGTAACGAGCTGCTTGTGATTAAATGTACGGCTCAGCTCAAAGGTTAAAGTTAACTATCACATGAAATTTTCAATGCAATATTATTCAGAGTGGTGAAAAAAATTGCCTCAAAATTTGGACACACATTTAATTGAATAACTTCTTAAAGGTAAATAGAACACACGGTTTTTGGTGGCGTAATTTGACGCAAAAATAGATTTCCTTCAAAACGATATTAGGATTTCCTATACCTATCTCTTCTGGTTTTAAACAAAAGGCGTTATTATATTTTACTTATAAGTAATTTTTTCATCTTAAAAATGGAACACCCTGTATTGTAATGAAAAGTGAAAAAGCATTGAAGTCATTTTATCGAATAGGTTACTTCAATAAATGTTCAAAATGGTGTCCATTATTCTTGATGCATAGGCGAACTCTTTCTTGAAATGAATGCCAAACTCTGGATAACATATTTTGCGATATGGAACGAAACGCTCTTCTTATTCTTACTTTCATATCCTGAGGTGTCGTTGGCGGTGTATCGTGACTGATACTTTTGATATATCCCCATAAAAAATAGTCGGGACTTGTAGATCCGGAGACCTGGCTGGCCAGTTCTGAGGACCTCCTCGTCCTATCCATCTAGTTGGATATTGTCGATCTAACTCGTTTCTAACACGTCCATCAAAGTGTGCAGGAGCACCATCTGGCTGCATCCACATCCGTTGACGAGTATTAAGAGGAATACTTTCCAACAGTATAGGCAAAGTATCCCTAAAAAATCTGAGAAACATGACGCCGTTTAAATGACCATCAAAAAAGTAAGGACCTACTACTTGCGTTCCAATTATTCCACCCCACACATTAACAGACCATCTGTGCAAGTGATCACGAGTTCTAGAAATATTATGTTTTTCGTCACTGTGATAGTGAAAGTTATGTATGTTTTTATTGACCCCATTTTGTAATTTTGGTATTTATTCCACTATGAAGTCCAATATATTTGCTAAGAAACAAGCGAATTTAACATACTTTGCCTCAATAATTAAGACACATGCATGTTCTTATTTTGAAGAATGCTTTTTAATATTTCTGAAATGGCAATGAATTTTAGTTTTTACATTTGCCTGCATTTTACTTTAGATACACCTTATTTTTTTAAATTTAAACTTGTGCTTCTAGCAATTCTACGCATTCTTTAATAAAAAGGTGTTTAAAACGCTTTTTAGAATTTTCATTACAATACAGCGTGTTTCATTTTAAAGATAAAAAAATTACTCACAAGTAAAATATAAAAACGCCTCTTGTATAAAAAGCAGAAAAGATAGATATAGTTTTGAAGGGAATCTACTCCTGCGTCAAATTACCCCACTAAATACGGGGTGTTATATTACACTATCGCCAAGTTTATCAACAAATACGGTTCACTATTCAAGTGAATGTATTGAAACTATAAGAATAAACGGTGTCAGGACAAATGCGACCGTCGTACATTTGCAATACCCCTTATTAACATATTTTGTCGTCGTCGTTGTTGTAAGTAGGTAAATACGAATTGGGACATAAGCAGCAACTTCGTATGCTAGGTTTACCTAAACTTTGGGTTAGTTTCGAATGAAAAATATTTCTTTCAACTTCTCATGGTAGGTTAGGTTATAGTTCAGGTTAGTTCGTGATAAATATATTGCCGAGGTACTGATAATCACCGCAAATGCCCAACTTTGCATTTACCTGCATATGTAAATTAGAGGCATCGCCGGCATTTGTCCTGCATTCGAATAAACATTCAAGAAAAAATGACGGATTTTAAGGAATATGGAAGTCGAGTAATTCTGTATGAATATTTTCTCCATATATTTAATTTTTCATAGTATTAACATTTAATTTATCGAAAATATATTATTTTTGGATTCATAAACAATTTTACCTTCCATTCAGTACCAACAATTTCGATTTTCTAATTCAAATTTTTCATTCGTACCTAGGTTGATCACCATTGAAGAGGTCAACAATATATTGCATAATATTCGGACTAAAGCTTTTGGAACAGATAGTATAAACGCGGAAATGCTGAAATATTGCAGTCCTTTCATAGATAAATATATTGCCCATATAATAAATTGCTGTATTGAAAAATCATATTTTCCTGTAATATGGAAGTGCTCTGTTGGCATACCTATTCCAAAAAAAATAACCCTAAAGATTTTGCAGATTTGAGAATTATAAGCTTGCTTCCAGCTCTATCTAAAATTTTCGAAAAATTTCTTTATACTCAAGTGTATGATTATTTCATTTCAAAAAATTTACTTCCTGATTGTCAATGTGGTTTTAGACC
>NW_019293127.1:0-16394 GCF_000500325.1 Leptinotarsa decemlineata | reverse complement strand
TGGCTAACATTGAATGTAGTGGATGCCCGTCTACTCGATATCTAATTTGAGTTCATTATTAATTATATTTATGATGTACTGTTTGAAACCTTTGGGGCAGTATTGAATATTACTGGAGTTTTTTTTTATATACAGCTATACCATTTAAACATTATATAAGGACATATTGTACAATAATAGATAAGGCTAATTGTAAAATTAATTTAGGGTGGAATACCTGTATGTTTTACCTGTATGATATATCTATATAGCATAAATAGCTTTAGTTTCGCGAAGTTTCCAGTTTTATCTTCCTATTGAAAATGATCACTTGGTGATCGAAACACGTGTCGAGGTTTTAAAAATAACGATTTGGTGTTGGGAAAAAACTCCAGTAATATTCACCATTCCATATATATATTTCAGAATAGTATCATATCCAAAATTAGTTTTTTAAAGTGGTACTGCTAAAGAAAAATTGATAATCATGAAGTATACAATACATTTTTTGCTTGAAGATGGTTGACGATATTTCATGGTACGTTTCATTAGTTTGAACTTCCATTGTCTAATATGTGAATGAAATTTTCCCCATTTAAATCATAATATTCATCAATTTAAGAAAGAAATAAAATCATAGATGCTTACTGTGTGTCCAGTATCCCAAATAAAAAAATATCGTGTTGAATGAAAAAATATCATGGATCTACCTAGTAGCAGCTGAATTCAGAATTGAACGATGTGGTTTTTCGTCATTCCAGAGAAACCACTTGTTGTCATTTTTAGTACCTCATCAATCAAATCATTGCATTTCTGTCAGTACAGGTAAACCTTGAATTTTGAAAACTATCAAATAACGTTTATTAAATTACTGAAACAAACTAGCTTTATCCAAGAAACAAAAATAACACAATTCATCTGGTTAATTGAGTCGTGAAAAAATTGGTACTCATTTTTTCAAATATAGATGTGAAATATGTCACTTCGGAAATTCATAGAATGAAATTATAGGGAACTCACATTTTACCCTAGCTATATGTTAGGGACACTTCAACAATAATCAAAAAATCATAATAAGAAAATTTGGAATTGATATCCATTATTATTTTCTAATATCGTTTTCAGATTCAAAACGTGTATTCGACATGTACTTTAAAAAAATTAAATGCAACGCTTACTTTCCTTGTCTAGTGCATTATGTTTGATAATTCATAGAATAAAAGTTAACCTTTTTTATAAGTCAAAATCATTGATAACTAGAAAAAAAGTCATTTTTCAACCTATCTNAATCTATCTTTTTCTATCACTAAGAATCTCAGATTGAGATAATCTTACTTTAGACTAATGCATTTTCCTTTTTTATTATAACATAGTGTCAAATGTTTTGATGAAATAGTTTGTACTCAATGATGGGAAATGTTCCTCAAATTGGGTTATTACAGCAAATGCAAGTTTGAACAAAATAAAGTTGAGGTTAATTCCTGAGTTTTTCAAATTCACTTCGAAAAGTATTCAAATTGATGTTTCAAATGTTGGGTTTTAATTTCTAAAGGGATTTGTTCCTAATTCACATATTGGCAACAGCGCCTATATCAAGTTGAAATAATTTATACGTACAAAAGGAAAATTATCTTTATGAATCAACAATTAAGGCAAAATATAAATTATAGTTCAATACCACCTCCACAAGCCACATAAACAACAGTTATTTTGTTATTTATTTCTATGGTGAAGATAGGTTAGGTGCACATAATGCCATATGTCACAGAATGTCTCAGAACTCGGAACATAAGTAAACAGAACAGCACGCCTCTTAAATATGTCATCTTTGTTTGTCTCATACAGGTAACAGATTCATTGTCCTTGATTAGCTAAAACCGATGTTGCCAAATGGTGAAATAGAAATGAATCCCTTTAAATGTTGAATGCATTACTTCATTCCTCTTTTTTTAAGTATTTAAATAATTTTTTAAAGAGAAAGGTTGAAATGATAAGTTTAAAATGCGTTGTTTTAGAGCTCTTTTATGAAAACTACTTGATTTTCGACAGGAGGAACATTCCCCATTGTTAACATGAAACGAAATGTAATTATCATTATTACCACTGTCTAAAAAGTGAATTTTATTGAAAATATTTGAGAATCATTAGAAAATAAGACCAATGACATGTGAATTCGTTTGGAAGTACAAGTATTAAATGTACAATGTTAAAATATATAAACAGAGTACGTAAATAACTGAACTCGTTATTTTCAACAACAGAATTCCACTGTTGATATCTGTCACGACTTGACACGAGACCGTAGAACTGTTATTCCGAATATATTCACCAACATTCATGATAATAATTTAATTTCTTGGGTTTAGACAATATTTCGAGTGTAACTTTTGGCGAAGGAGCAAGGATAACACTTCACAATTTGAATGGGTGGCAATTAATTCAGCGTAGCCGCTGCCTAGATTTTACCCAATATTTGTTTGAAGAAAATCGTGGTTCAATTGTCACATTTTCTATCCAATGAAACCTCCAAGTTCAAAGTTTCACCACTCTGACATTCATTCTATGAAATCGCGCGCGCTCCACCACACACTTCACGTCCTGAATCGCTTCCAGTAACATTCCGGGTGGATGAGAAGTATCGCTGAAATATCGAAAAACCCGTGTTTTCAGTCGGAGTAATTCCTGAAGAATAATAAATTGAAAATATTGAAGTGAAAGTTGAAACATTAAAACTTGAATGGTGTGTTATTTCGGTGCACATGAAGTATGCAAATACGTAGAGAGAGAAGAAATCTCGGAGTTCGGAAAGGGGTTGAGTTTTGTTTAGCGAAATAAGAAAAAGAGAAAAGAAAGATTGTGTATGAAGGGTGAAAAGAAGGGCGTCCTCGTTAAAAAGAAAGCCGTAGCGGCGTGGATGATTTCTTAGTGCATTTATGCAAAACAGAGTGAGAGCACCTACTATACCTCTCCTTATTTCGAGTAATTAGTGGTCGGCGAGTTGAGAGAGAGGGTAGAAGAGCGTGTGTGATTCTAAGTATACGCCGCCCCTTAATTTATGTCTAAGGGTAAAACAGTAAGAGTAAAGATGGAGGGGGGAGAGTCTTACATGAGGGGAAATGAGGCGCAAGCGTTCTTGCTTCTTACTAGGCTTTGTCTAATCGGATTCATTAACAGCGATCCGGGAATTATGCGTCCATTGCTAGTCGGCATATTTTTGAAAGCAGTCGGACCCGGTACCCTTCGAAGAAAACGTCCTCCTACGGGAACTTATGACAGGTGCGCGCCTTCCTGCTAACTTCCTCCTTCTAATGTGTCGTGTGCATGTGTGGGAATATGCGCTCTCTTATCCAGTTTCAGGCTGCTGCGAGCTTTTACTTTTGGTGTTTCAGTGTGTGTGATTCTCTTGTCTTTTCGTAGAGTTTGATTTTCGCGCTGCTGCAAGCCGACAATGTGCTCCTTTGCAATAATAAAACGGAAAGCGCGCGCTCATTGGCTGAAAGTTTCTTCGAGCCACGTGCCTGCTTTATTTTGCTATGTGCGAGAAACTTGACGCGAAACTGTGCTTCATAACAAACATCAAAGTCACTGGTGAAGTTGTTGAACTTCGTCTGTAAGTACACTTTTATTGAAATACACCGAAAGTGTATGGAATTTTATAGACATGACATTGTCACTTCAAAGCCCGAACAAAAATAGTTAGTTTTAGAAGAATTGTTTTTCTTTCCGAATAGATTGAGTTAAAGAAAATCCTACTTCTTCTATTGCACAAAAGTCAACTCTAGACTGTTTATTCGATGAAAAATATCAATAAAACAAACAAAACCTTTTTGTTACCCCAAACAATGCATTCTATTCAAAATTATAAAAGTAAATGCAAAGACTTCCAAGAAAGCCTGAGAAACCAAATGACAATTGATGTTTGGATGGAGTATAAGAAATCGGTATGAAATCCTCGAAGTTGGAAAGTGCAAACATCGTTACTCATCTACATTTTCAATACAATAGAGCATACTTATGATTTTCAACACTTATACTGCACATTTGAGAATTTTGTCAACGTCTCGGTGTGTGGTTCAAAGAAAACCGTTGCAGAGGAGCACATTATTCGTTATTTTTTTTCTGCAAATCAGCTTCGAAACTTTTATTTTGCGAATTATTTATAGTTTACTACGACTCTGGTGGCAATGGTGAGTGGTTATTTTGTAGTGGTCGTGTAGTAGAAAGCATGCCTTTTTAGGTGTCTTTCAGTTAGTGAAGGAATATTCATTATATTTCAAGGAAAGAAAAAATCAAGCATGTTAGTTCAGTTTCAACAGTACATAGACTCATTTAACAGAAAGTGTCATCATTGTTCAGGTATATGGTGACAGTTTATCCAAAAAAATCTAATAGTATTTGTATCAGAGGTAAAACCATCTATTTATAGTAAACGTGCTATTATATGAAGTAATACATCATTTGCCTCAAACAAATAAAGCCTTTTAGGAGCATGGGAATGAAAAAAAAATCCAACCGTTATGCCCCAATACTGAAAAGCATGTAATTTGTTTTGGGCCTGACTGGAAGGAAAATTCCACACCTGTAATTTTGCCAATCAAAAAACGTTATTCTGACAAATCACCATGGCAATGGAGGTATTTCAGTGGATTTTTTTCTCGTAGGATACCCAGTTTTCAGTTGTTTATAATATTTAGTTTTGATACATATTAATTACAAAGCTAAGATGTTTTCCATATTCTTTGGATACCTCCTTTCTTCTTAAAGGCGAAAATGCAGGACTTTGAATGTTTTCAATTAAGTGTATATGTCTAGTAAAATATGTATAATATTTAGGCACTAATTTATTCCGCTTTTCCATTCAGAACTTTTAATTTTGCATAGTTTAGATGCAAATATTCGTGGACAATTCGGAACAAATTTTATTTCTTCAAGTTGGATCCACAATCCTCTATTAATGCGAGTAAATAAATAATGGTACGATGATTGATCATTACGTCAGACAATTTCACGGATATTTTGCATATAGTATGGTTTTCAAATCGATTCATTTTTTAAACAAAGAATTTTGTTGGTTTTACTGGCTGTGCAATATTTTTTATTGCAACAAAACACGAGTTTTTTTTTGATGTTTTGAACTATCAAAATACAATGATCACAGCCTCCTATGATTGATGCTTGCTGACGCTGGTTATGAATTCCATACCATTAAAGCAGGCATAACCCACATTGATTGAAACGCAAAAAAAACAATTTTCTACCACTTGTAGTTACTCAAAATTTATGTAAAATTGAAGAATATACCATTTTCTATCTTGAAATGGTATTCCCATGCAACTACAATGGCTAGAAATTACCAATTTGAAGGCCTCAATAATTGCTGCCAAAGCTATGATTCCTTGTGAATTACAGGTGTAGAATTTTTTTACCGAATACCATGCGAGGTCAAATTAATATCCGGATTTTATTTCTAGCTCATGTATATTTTTACAAAATTTTTCAAATATTCCTGAAATAATTTGACCTCTAGTGGTACTACTAGTGAAAATTGTATTCCTTGTGATTACATTTTCTAAATATGTAGTTGTAGTTGATGTCTACAATGGAAAGTTCAACAATATGTTATCGACAGAGGGTAATCTGAGGGTAAATTTATAGATGAAGCGCTTCAAAATGAATCTAAATCTACTATTTCCACTGATGTATATTAAAACGAAACATTCAAATGACAGTATTTCACATCAATAAAGTCATTGAAAATTAAATACCTTTGCAAATATTGAATTTTTGTTTCTCTAACTTACAACAAACTTCATCCCGATAAATGAAAAATAGTATCTCCTATTTCATTCTTCAGAATCAAGAAGTACAATACTGTTTGTGTGAAATATTTTCATGATATTTGTTGAGATATTGCCAGTACGGCAGTGGTTGGAATATTTACCTTTGATATTTGGATAGTTTCAAAAATTCTGCATAAATATTTACAGAGTTATCAAAATAGCGAAGTTTCAGCTTCAAAATGAAACTGCATTTTGTACTAAAAGGTTAACTATTCCAATGACGTAATATGATGAGTGACATTGTCACCAACTTCGTATTCTTATAAGGGTACATAGACTCCATTACGTTTTCACTTCCAATCAACTATAATACTTATCAACTACTATATTTACTAACGGAAGGATTTTTATAGTTCTGGAACCGAACTCTTTTCCTACCTCTCCTTGAGATAACTCAGAGAATAATTATTTAGGTTAGAAACATTTTGGTCACCAGGAGAATAAAAGCACTTTACCAATTTTGAAAATCGTTGTCTCTCATCCCATTGACTTTTACCAGAATTATTTTTCTTCTGATTTCGCCATATCAATCTTTTTTGTCTACGTAGAAACCTATCATTTTATCAAAGTTTCTTTCATGGACAGCTATACAGGGTGTTTTTCAAACATGTGGCAAAAACTCTAGAGACTATTCCTTGTGCTATTCTAAGGATATTTTGTCCTCTGATGATTTTTGATAGGGCACTTTGTTTCGAAGATACGGAACGAAAAAGAATTCCGACAGTCACATTCATGATTTTAGATTATTTTCGAGATTCAGCAGATCAATTTTTATAAATGCGTGTCAGTGACAAAAACGAACTTTTTTTTTCTGTTTCTCTTGATCTCGAATATGACTGGAGTAAGTTATATCCCAACACCAAATCCTTATTTTCCAGTGATTTGAATACTGTTGAAGAAGCTAGTGTTTCTATACCAGTTGGGCCATCGTAATCCATGCTTGGAATAATCACAATTAGCAGTTGTCTCTCATAGGATGATCTTATCAGAAGCAGAATAGCAAAAATCTCATTTTCTCCATGCCAGAATTCATTTTGGTCACCAGCAACTTTTGATGGTTCATAAAGCGATCCGTTCTGAAACACGGATTGCATGTAAGGAGCAAATACACTTTGAAACTTCTCGACTCAATACAATGTGGAATAATTCATCTCATTCTGGTGACACCTCTTCAAAAACGAGTCTGATAACTTTGGAGACTCACAGGGCAATTTGAAAATTTCTTTTCATCTCAACCAGCACCCTGTCCATCAGAAAGAGACACAGAATTCAAAGAAGCTCATCATTAGGTTCTTGATGTGCAAGTTTGCCAATCAAATGTTTCAATAGGGGTATTTCCCACTTTGAACAATCTACCAATCCCGATTTTGGATCTAGTACCGTCCAGTCTATATTATAGACAATGGGAACTTATGTGAGCGAAACAGAAGAATTAAGCAAATTGTCAACAATATTTGATGAGCTATAAAATCAAAACATCTTATCAAGTTCACTGAATTATGGACTGGTTTTCCTCGAACAGAAAGTGTATACCCACAGGAACTGTTTCAGCAGTTTATCTGGAACATTTCCCAAAAAAAATAATGGGAATTCTCAGAAGAGTTTATAACTTTTTTTCCTTCCATATTCTTGATCATCATCAGAATAGCAATATCAGTTGAAATCAAAAATCATAAACAAAGCATTCTTGATCCAATAGCAGATACTCGTGAAGAGATCTTTGGCTGGCGATAACCTCTGGTTCCATCTGGTTGCCTTGCAATGAACGTTGAATAGAAAGACACTGCGCAGTTTCTCATCAAGGCTTGCGTTTGCAACAGACTGCTAGTGGAGAGCCTTATTTATTTTGGATATGCAAGATTTGAATTTTCTATTAGAATCAGTTGAAATAACTAAGTTGTATTCAGAACTCGTCAGTGAAAACTAACAGGGAATTTTGGTTACTACAACAGAGCAATAAACAGTAAAATGCACTTGATTGAAAAAATATTAATTATGTATCAAGTGTAACAAACAAATTTCACAAATCAAGATATAACTGATGGAAATTTTGATGGATAATGATTCCATCAAACTTATTCGCATCTTTTTTTTCATTTATAGATTTCATCCCTAGTTACGCTAGTTGGTAAACATAGAAAGGTTATTAAGTTAATATTATAGTCAAATTGAATTTATTTCCCATGATTAATGAGAATTGAGACTTCTGTTGATCCCATAAATGATGTCTCCGTGAGGATCTATCGCTCAACCAGGCATAAAAATAGCAGTCGATATAAAGCGTGACTCACGGTCGATGGTAGGTTAGACGTTTCTGGAAAACGCAAAGCATGATTTTTCTGAAAATTTCACCTCTCACATTTCCTTACCTGTTCTATCGATCTAAAATATTTTCANCTACAAAAGTGGTTGAATTATAATCAGTCACAACAGCATAATGTATAATATAACATATCACTTGGGCTGAAAAGTCCAGGGATTCGGAAAGAAAACACGATTTTTTTCTCAAAATTAGCTTCATTCACCAACGTTATCTCCATCAAGAGCTACACAATCATTTCAGCGCTGCTCTAACATTTCCTACTACTTTTGTAGAACGATTCATCTTTTGCCCCAA
The DNA here is from genome assembly GCF_000500325.1 of Leptinotarsa decemlineata. Classification (NCBI taxonomy): domain Eukaryota; kingdom Metazoa; phylum Arthropoda; class Insecta; order Coleoptera; family Chrysomelidae; genus Leptinotarsa; species Leptinotarsa decemlineata. The sequence continues at coordinate 7,958 of NW_019293127.1, read as the reverse complement.
AACAAGCCTCAGTTTCAGCAAAATTTTCACTGATGAGCATTTTGTAAAGCTCTGTTAATAGCCAGTAGTCGCTGGGAGCTAATCTGGCAAACACGGTGGATGTGGACGCAATTTGAAGTTCAATTACGAGGTTTGATGTTTGAACATGGACAACACTACTCGGAATCATCAGGACGTTCTTGTTTTTGGTCAACAGAGAGCTTTGTCATAGTCAAACGGTCATGCAATGCAATTATCCTGCTACTAACGATTTCTTTTCACCTAAGACTGGGTTTAAGAATCCACCGTAATAGGTTATAATACTCATTAATAATCAATTCACAGCTAACACATAGATCGATATTTTGTCACCACTCTTATACCATCATTCAAAACAATTTTGTGGATGTTTTTATGTTCTCTGGTGTTACTGCCTCATTTGGATGTCCACTGCGTTCTGTATCATCCGGGTCTCTACGACCACCTTTGAAATCAGCAAACCTACGTTTAATTGTTGTTTCTGATAGAACGAAGTCCTTTTAAAACTTTTCAAGCCATTGCTTTGCTTGAACGGTATTTTTTCCCGTCAAGAAGCAGTGTAAAATTAAAGCACGATTCATTATCCATTGTTGTGAAAATCACAAAAGTAGTGTTACTCTTGGCACAATAACCCACAAACTTATAAGTAGAATATCATGAAATTTCTACATGTTCTTTTGTATGTTAGAACAAACTGAAAAAGCGGTGAATGCAATTAGACTAGTACCATTTATGTGTTAAGCCTGATACTTTTCAGCTCAGTTAGTAGCCAACAAATTCTGTGTTGACATACCTGCAATAACAGCTCCTAGCGGACCTAAAAAATTAGCAGAATAACCATTTCTGTTTTTCATTGACTTTTTTGGGTACTTTTTACCTTCCACTCAAAAATTTCGATGAAAAACTGATATTCCTCCACAAAAAAGACTTTCGTTGAGCCCTTTCTAGTATTGAGTCACACGTGTGACTTGCAAGTTCAATCATGAACTATAACGAATTTCGCTAGTTCGGACCTCCATTGTCTACTATATAAAATGATTTGAAATCCCTGAAACAACTAAAAAAGAAGATTTGAAAATGAATAGCTGAAAATAACAATTATATTAACCAAAATAAATCTGAAATGAAACAATAGTGAAATGAAATACAAGTAAAAATAGAACAATTGAATAAATAAAAATAAAGAAATGAAAAGAAGAAAATAAAAATAAAAAGTGGAGAGATTCCAAGTCACGTTAGTTCACGACGTTTCGATTGTTAGTATATATAAACATTGAATTACACGAAAGAAAAAAATTCTTCCGAAACAAACACTTCTATATGAACACTGAATTATACAGAAGATACTTTTCTCTACTCAGTTTGTATTTCAAACATTCGTTGTGGAATAACAATCAGATATCATTCACATGAGTTCTACTTTAAATGAATGGTAATAAATTGCACTTACCTTTCCTTGGAAGATTCCCTCATCCTTGTTTTCTGTATCAAGATGAAGTAGTAGAAAGCCAAAAACTTTCTTTCCCAAAAACGTCAATATTGTAAAACAATATCCTCTATATATATCAGTTTGACTGTGTGATGTTTTATAATTTTTCAACTCACTGTTTAAACCTTTCTTGGATATGCAATATTTCATATTCAGTATATTTGATTACAAAATATTTCATTTTCTAAAACTGGTTTAGTCAAAATGTACACTTTACAGTCTTTACACAACACTCTGCAGGTTGATCCGTATGAATCACCCTAGCAAAGAATTATAAATAGTAGTAATATGTACTAGTCTTTTCGCAAGTATGCAAACAACCAAAACTTACCTACCTATCAAAATTTTGTACAACAATATTTACCTACTGATAAAGATGAGAAATAGGTATATGTATGTAGGTATATACAAATCTCAATATTACAAAATTTCCTACAAGATTGAATGGGTAAACTTGAAATCTAATAACAAGCTTGCCTACCTGATAATTATTTATATAATTCTAAACTACAATGCTTAAAGATATTTGCCAAGTATGAAAACTTACCTTACAAAATTCGGTAGAACTATATTTACATGTTGATAAGGATGTAGTAGTAGTAGGTTTATGTGAATCTCAATATGACAAAATTTCTTACTTTCCCGGCCGAGATTTTTAGTGTGGATTTTTTTAATATCTTCCTGACGTTTCTCTTGTGCGAGTGGCTAGCTTCCTCAGAGGTTTATACACCATGAGTGGAAAGGTAATCTTAAAATGAGATTACAAGATTACTTACCTGAAAATTATCTACATAATTCTCATTTGCAATTCTTCAAGATATTTGTAGACCCTTTAATCTGATCCGAAGTTATTCAAACATATCGGTAGGTAACATATCGATACAACGATGTAAGTATTTTTTAACAGTCAAAAAGTCAAAACTATGTTTTACTTTGCCAAGCATTCGCTTCTAGTGGAAAGCTTCTTCAGGGCCTAAAATTTATAGAATTGTGAGTTTTTTTGCCAATTAATAAAATTACAAATCATACTTACAGTAAAAATGAGTAAAAAACAATGAATTGAACATATAGATCGATGAAAGGAAGTTAAACATTAATGGTTTTTTTGGTTTGACAAATGTCATACCTTCACATAAATGTCATTTTTCAATGGGCATGATGATTTGATAATCTTTGACTCTAAAGGGAAAGTTAATTGATACAATTTTCATTATTATTTTTGGTGCAGTTCCAGTAAATTACTGTATATACTGCTGAGATTATCAATGTCAGTTATCTTATTCATACAATTAGAAGACTTATTAATTTCAACCATTTCAAGAAAAAGGCGTTTGGAAATATTTTTTTCTGTAAGTAAAAGTTTGATATTAGAGTAATTTGGTTTATGTCCTGTTTCTATAGAATGTTGCGCTAATGCACATGATTTCTTATTAAGCTTTATATCACTTTTATGTGAAGTTATTCTATCTTTAAGAATTCCAGATGTTGTTCCAATATAATCCAAATTACAATTGTTACAGGGAATGTTATGAATCACATTTGACATATCACGTTTTATCTTTCAATTTGATATTCAAATTCTTGATAGTTTTGATATTTTTTTGCATATTGTGATATTCTGTTCATTATGAAAAAGTTTTATGATATTTGAAGATGAATTTCCAAGATTAGAGTCAAAGATTATCAAATCATCCTGCCCGTTGAAAAATGACATTTATGTGACAGTATGACATTTGTCAAACCAAAAAAATCCATTAATATTTAACTTTCTTTCATCGATTTATATGTTCAATTCATTGTTTCTTACTCATTTTTACTGTAAGTATGATTTGTAATTTTATTCATTGGCAAAAAAACTCACAATTCAGTAAATTATAGGCCCTGAAGAAGCTTCCTACTGGAAGCGAAAGCTTGGCAAAGTAAAGCAGAGTTTTGATTTTTTGACTGAGAGACTCCGTAATTTCCATTTCACTCTACATTTCAANTGCAAGCCGACAATAAGTGTTAGTACTATTACAGCCACAATAAACCCTTGCGGGTTGCTGTGGGGGGTCGAATAGACACACTCACTTTACACCTAACCGATTACTATTATAGTACCTACAGTTCCATATACGTAGGCACTAGATATTCAGATATATCATTGCATTAAACTGAAAACATTGTTGCCAAGGTTATGAATCTATGTATTTTATCACCATTTTTCCTCATCTCCATAATTTCCGTATGCCACTGCAAGAGACAGATTGAGGTATAAAAGTCAGTCATTACTGAGAACTTAGTGTCTACTTTTTTTGAATTATAGTTCAGTACTCTTCAATTCAGTTCTTGTATATTTTACATTCCTAAGCAATCATTCATTTCGCATTTTTCATAATTTCAGTTTTATCTTTCCAGAATATATTGCATCAAATTTCATTACATATGTTTCTTCTGCTTCTTGCAATTTTTTGTATTGTTTCACTTTTCTTCTAGCAAAAAAACAGAAACATCTTCAAAAATGATATTTTCATAAATCACCTGCAATATCAATATTTTTACTTGTGAAATTTTACAATTATTGGGGCTTTTGCAATTTTGTAATTAACATTTACAAATTTGAAATCTATGAGGAGAAGATAATGAAAATTAATGGAATATTTTAAAATTTTCAAATTACAATTATTCAAATGCGTATTTTCAATTTACTCATTTTTTTTTGGCTACTCATCCAAATATTATGGTTCCTTGGTTAGAAATCTTGTTTTCACCAATAATGCATTTTTTCAACGTCCCTACAACGTTTTACTTGACGATATATACTCTCATTCACCAAATATCATTGTCATTATTCACATTCAAACATTGTATTCGAATATTCACATCTATTCATGTCCAATATACCTATGACACTGATACCGAAACTACATCAAGCAGTAACTGCAAACCAGGATACTTTGCATTCAATTTGGTCAGTTTTTATCTGATGAAGGAAAATGAAGTATTCATGGTGTATCATGATGTACAACGTCCACTGTACATCGTATCCAAGCATGTTTTCTTAATTATCTTCAAGATAAGAGTACTCTTTGAAAATAACTCATTTTGTCTTGTATCTTTGGTATAGTACAATTGGTAATGGATTCAGTTCCTTTTACCGCTGAAATGATCTAGAATGTGTTTTTCTGGGAAAAAGCCACAGTCCGTCGCGTATTTCCCATAAATATGTACAGCTCTTGATGGAATCATATGTGCCAAAACACTTGAACACTGCCACGGCTCACAATTTTTCAATATCTATCAGGCGACAATAGTAGTAGACGCATAAGTAACTGCCCTTAATAAAAATGCTTTCACCCTAGCAACTCCATGATCACGAACCATGAAGGAGAGATGATCCTAACTTTTGATAACTTGAGGTTCCAGTCAGAACCTAACTGTTATGTGAACACTACTAACTCAAAAAGCTATGGCTTCTCAGTTGTCACGGAATGTAGAACCATAAAACAGGCAGTTTGAGTTGCTAGATGAAAGATTTCTTAAACAGTCAAATTCGAGGTGTACTGAGTTGAACCTCAAATCGATGAGCAGCCACAGACCGTCGCGCACTTATGACATGTACCGCTCCCGGTGGAATCAAATCTGCCAAGTCACTTGAACATCCTCCGTGAAAGTATCTATAGAAGAGAGACAAATCTCAAACCTTTCTTAGATGTTCCAAGCTATCAAGGTTGCAGGTGATTTTCACGTCTCCAATCAGGCGGATGTCTCTTTTCTGAATAGAAACCAGCAACTTCGGGGTATGTTTGGGGGCAGAGCTCCATACATGAGAACAATGAGAAGGTCTGATCTGAGCTTTGTAAAGCATAAAGAGGTGTCTACAGTTTTCTGGTTCGGAACAGTGTTCCAAGCTTTTGAGAAGCAGCCTTTGCAATTCCAGCTACATGATTGTGCCAAGACATATTGGTATCCATTTAAACCCCCAACAAATTTATCGAAGCAATGTTTGTAATGGGTCAGTCTCTACCAATGTCCTCAAATCGTCGTCCATAATTACTGTAGGCCGATCACGTTCGGGCTCATTTTCGAGACTCAAAATCTCCGGAACGATATTTCTCAAATCAACGTTGAGCAGTTGGTTCATTAACAATATCATTGCCAAATGCCTGGTAAATTTTTCGTACTGTTATGTCAGCGTTCTGGTTCAATTTGAATTCTTAAAGAAAAATTGTCCGAACATGTTTCAACGATATCATATAGCAATAAGCTGAAAAGAAAGAAAAATTTGAAAAAATAACAGCATCAATATATAAAGTACGAAATCCTCTATCGATCTCGAATAGTATGATGTATCACGGCACAGTCGAAAAAAATATTTGGAATAATCTAATCTAATCAAGAGATGTAATACATTTTTCATCAGCCTTTTTTGGGTATTTTTCACTTTCCACAGTCAGAAAAATATAAATATTACAATGGAGAACTTTATACGAGTGTAGAAACGGCAAACTTTTTAGTTTACCCCGGTAAGTTACTGCGTGAAATCAAAGTATCAGCAACTTGTCGTATTTAACAATTTTGCCTCTCAAAAAAAAAATTGCTAAGAAATAATACAATACTTATCTTTACGTTTCGGAGGCCAAAAATCTGCCTCCGTCTTCAGAAATGGAAGATATTTGCAGTTATTTCTTTTGCTTATTTATTTCTCAACTTCTTCGGCAGATGTCAGAGGAGTTTTGAAGTTTGAAAATTATGTCAATGTTGTTGATTGACTACTGAAACATTCGATGTGATACAAGGTGCTCTACGATATCAGTCTCTTGCCATTTCGCCACTATCCACATTTTCCTTCAAGATGGGTAGCCAAGTACGGTCTATTTCTAAGTAGCTGTTCGAAATACAAGTCTCTCCAGATATGAGAATATCTGAGAATCAGCGTTCTTTTAGCTTACTTACGTCTCTTAGAGTAAGATTCATGGGNGTAGCCAAGCGGTTCGGCGTGGGTGCTTTGTTCACTCACTCGAATTGACTGCCGTGTTGGTCGGTGGTTCAAGCCCTAGTCTGAACGATCGATCTTCACTTGCTATCGTCCTACCCGTGTTAGGAATCACACGTTAAAATGTAAGACCTCGTTGATCCTTAGCTCGCACAAGTTTCGACTTCTGAGGGTTGTCTTTCGTAGGGGTGCGACAGCTGGTTAACGGAAAAACAGATTTTTTTCAAACAGATTAGATAAACATTTTTCTTGACTGATAGGAACTCTCATCGATTCATTGAAGTGCACTTTATAAGATGAAGAAACGGCTGCGGTTCGTCTTAGTTGTTCCATCGCTTTGATATTTTTCTGGTATCGGAGTAACCATCAAAAATGACAACAGTATTTTGACCAAAATTGTTTGATAAATAATTGATATACTTGTTAATGATAATATTGAATGTATCATTTTTTTGCCATACAACACGATGCATAAGAAATCCACCATCAATTATGTATGTTGCATTATTACAAAGTAATTGATAATTAATTGGCTCCAAGTATAGATATATTTTTGATTTCTGAGTTTTTCTCATGCTAACATTATCAAATAGTGCTGTTGGATACGGACTCAAATGATATTGTCAATATTCACAAAGATTTTTCTCAAATTTTTTATTTGAACTAATTCTTTGAAATAGCAATAACAGATCGATGGGTACCTGAGAGTTATGAACCATGATAGAAGTGTTTACTGATGATTATGAAAGAACTCTGTCAGACCGTTTTAATGTAATTTTGTCGAATGTTACACCCATAATTTTTGTAATTGACTGCAGACCAATTTCTTTGGCAACAGTTGATTTGATTATTGCCAACAATTCCTGTTGATATAGAAACACAACGCAAAACGCCCGAGTAGAAGTTAGAAGTTTCAAGAAAACTTAAATATATTGATAAAAAGCAATAGAGTTGACGCCTTATACGGTATACAATACCCTATGTGAGTGCATTCGACTCGCTTTCTCAGAGCTCTAGTCCGAAAACAGTTGACTTTACAGAAAAATGCCACAGACATTTTTTGTAGATGTATGAGGAATAATTTTTATAATGACCTTTAATGACCTCCGAGCCATAGGTCGCGAGATATTCGCGAAAAATAGATTTTTGTGACCTTTGACACTTATAACTTTTTTAGTCGGCACGATATCAATGTCAATTTTTCATATCTTCATTGAAACGCCATAATGAAGATGTATACCAAAATTCAGCTTAGGAATTTTTCCGCAGGTGGAGGTTTAAAAAACCTAAAATGACTGGATTAGTTTGGTTAGCATGTTTTTATGTTTAGCCAATATTCTATGGATTTTTTGTTCAATTGTTTTTATGATGCATTGTTTGGAACCTTTGGTGTAGTAATGAATATTACTGGAGGTTTTCCCAACACCAAATCGTTATTTTTAACACCTCGACACGTGTTTCGATCACCAAGTGATC
>NW_019293126.1:0-40482 GCF_000500325.1 Leptinotarsa decemlineata | reverse complement strand
TGTAGCGAAATATGTTTTATTTTTCACATTTGATGACGTATCCAACTCACATTTAACGCTTTGAAAATAATTGAACACTTTAAAAATTGTTTCACGTGCCTGACTCTTGATGACTGTTTTTTTGTTAGGCGATTAATTTTTTTGAGAAACAACACAAATTATTCAGACAATACCGAACGCCAACAGCATTGGAGGACAAGTACTGATACGCCTCTGAAGAGAGCATTTCTATGTCTTGTAAGAGCTGTACTGGGGGTTACATTAAAAATGAATTTGTGCGCATAGGGGCGGGCTCGCCATCACGTTTGGCGCTTGCTATACCTGATTCAAATATTTTGGCAATTACTACAAGAATGACGTTAAAATGGAAAGTTTTTTAATGATGAAAGGCTATCTCAGGACCAAGGTTCTTGGTACTACAGGGAAATTGAAAGACTTTTGGTTTTAACGTTTCTTTTTAATCTACACTTTTTGCTGGTATCAGGTGTCTGCCTTTTTTCGTTTCCGCGTCTGATATTCTTCAGGGTGTCGGTATGATACATGTTTTCGCAAAGCATCTCTACTTCTAGAGACATGAGCGCAAGACTGACAGGCATGAAAAGCTTCCTCATGGGTCTCCATATGAACTCGAAGATTGTACTGGTTACTGAGGTATTTTCCACATAGAAAGCACTTGCAAGTCTCTGGAGAGTCTCTTGGCACAAATTTCTTCATCAGCGCGTATGGTTCGTCTTCAAATTTCATGGGAATGGACTCATTTATCACTGTAATCAAATGAAAATATACTTTGTCTGTGAAGATCTGCACATTTTGACAAATCCAGGGACAAATAAATATAAAAATAACTTCAAACAATAATGATTCCCCACTCTACAGATACAGAACTAAGTCACAGGCAACAGCTAGTCTTCACTATTTCTGAATATTATTCCATAGGAGGTCTCGTGGAACACATCTGATTCGACTCTAATTGTGCAGACGAATTTACTTCCGATCTGGACATTAAAAAAAGTAATTTCATCAGATTTTTCAAAAGGAAAAAATTCGGCACTGCTCAACGTCACCAGTCACCATGAAGAGTTGTACTTTTTTGTTTAGCATTAACATTGTTTCTTATTTATAATTTGGAATTTACAGCTCACTGCGAACTATATGTCTCTGACCTTCTTCATAGACGTGCCATTGCTTTGTTGGAATTCATCAATAGAAAGAATCAATGTTTTTTGAGTCGAAATTTACTAATATATCAGAGAAAACTATAAAAACAATCAACGGTTAATGCAAGTATGGAACAGTGAATATATACAATACAATATTCATTTCAACAAAAAGTGAAAAAATTCTACTTTTCTCACAAAACATAATTTTCATTCAATATTTAGAAGAAACTTACAGTACATGCCTCAGCTGATGACGAACAATGGGGCAGGGATAGACTTTCCCAACTAAATTACCACTGGATTACTATAAGTTGTTATAAAAAACAGTGTTAGAGAAGGAACTTTTCAATAGTAGATTTAAATTTTGAAAGACTCGGAGACTCATACTAGATTACAAAAACTATTGACTGACCAACAAGAAAATGATTACTCATCCTTATCAAAACTAAACAAGGGAACTGAGATTAAACAAAGCTATTATTCTTACTTACGCGGCATAGCCTTATCGTCAAAACAAGCCTGTGTTTTATAAGCTTCGTTAGGATTAAAATCTGGAATGGGCAGTCTGTTATCAACTTGTCTTTTTATATTGATACTTTCAGTTGTATTGCGGTCCCTGAAGTTTTGCAAATTATCACAAATTTTTAATTTTTTTTCATTCACCATTGTTTCAGTAACGCGGTCAATGTTCGTTGACGAGTCATTTCGTATATGTCTGTCGTCGGGTATCTGCAAAACAAAAGTACAGTATTAAAATAGTGTTTTACATACAATGTTATTTGAAAACAACCGAGGTTAGAGTATTATTACACAGAAGTCCAATCGTGACATCACATCTTTTTGCGAACGAACAATGAGATTATTCGAATGTGGTATATATACGAGACAGCTACACGTCAGTTTCAATACAACGCAAATTAGTTCGAAAGCTAAGAAAACAACAGTGGAATGAGTGCAATAATTACCTACAAGGTATAATTGTAGTATAGTGTTGTGGTTGTTAATTATTAAATAAATTTGTTACATTTGAATAACTGTACTATTTATTTATCTATTGACAACCCATGCATAGACATAACATTGGTTACTGAGGATAGTTAAAAAAACTGATGTTGAAGTATCTTTGATTTTACCTTCATATCACACAGTCCCTGAATCCTTAGCATTTTGGCAACAGACAACAAACTTGGAAGTTGTTCTTGAGATACCACACACTGACCTCTGTACACAAAAGACAAGATGGCCTTTACTTCTTCGAAACTCACATTGTGTAAAATCACGACTGGATGTGATGATTTAATCTCCTGAAAAAAATATTGGGTTCTTGCATTAAAATGAAATATTGTTAACGTGAAACGCCAGAATATGATTGAACATAAAAAAATGAAATAGACAAAATAAAATATTCACTACTGCGATTTAATCTAAACTTTTAGTCTTCAAACGAATTTTTAATAGTGAAAGTTTTTTTGACTATTGAGGAAGATAACAATTTTATAACAGTTTCTTGTTGGATAAGTAAGCAATTGTTTCATAAGTCACACCTTCGAAACATTAACAGTTGACAGGACTCATAACTCACCACCTTCGAGACCAATCACAGATGAGCAAATTCCGAACTTTACAGTCTTCAATCGCAAGTAAGTTTTAAGAATTTACCTAATTCAAAATATTCTCAAACGTCAAATTTAATCATTGAATAACTGACAAATATTACTGGAGTTTTTTTCCAACACCAAACCGTTATTTTCAACACCTCGATACGTGCGTTTCAATCACTAAATGATCATCTTCAAGAGGATGATAAAAAACTGTTTTGATCTTCCTTACATGATATTGATACTGTTTTAATCATAGTACCTATAAGTGAAATATTCCATCGTGACATTCGCCAGAAAAGTTCTCTTTTTCCATCATATCACAGTAGTGATCATACACTATGAAGCTGTAGGAAAAACAAGAAGTTTGATTTGCAATCTAGCAGTAGAGAAAAATTTGTAGGATAAAGTTATAGGAATTGAATTATTGACATATTTTGAAACTAAAATTTGACTGTGAGTAAAATGTTTTGAAATATGTTAAAACGATCATTCTGTTCTTCTTTGGTTTTGCGCAACTAAAACGATTCTTTTTTGGATTGGATCATCACGTCTGATGAAAAGTACGCATCCTCTACGACAAGAGGAGACCTTTAGGACAGTGCTTGGACACCGATGAGTCACCCAGGCACTTTCGAAAGACGAAAACCCACAAAAGAAAACCATGGTTACTGTACGGTGAAATCGAGAAAATATGCCAAAAATTGCAGCAGCCGGCACTCATCAACAGAAGAGGTCCGATCTTGCTCCACGACAACGTCCATCCGCACGTTTCACAAATCAACGTCCGAAAATTATACGAATTGAGCGTCGAAGTTCTGCCTTATCCACCATACTTTCCAGAACTCTCTCTAATCGACTACCATCTTTTCAAGCACTTCGACTATCATTTTTCATGATGATCGATCTTCTACCACGTAGTAACGTCTACCTTCGCCAAAATCAGGATCAAGCAAAATCGGTCTTCGTTGACTTCATCGAATTCCGAGCACACAATTTTTATGCCCACGTAATTAATCGACTATTGAGTTCAATAAGTATTCAACTGCCATATTATAGTTTAAAGTAGACTTTTAAAAACGGTCAAAACTTTTGAAACAACCTAATTATTGGTTATTCCTTTTTGAATAAAATTGCAAACTGCGAATTATTCCAACAAAATTCCCAATAACATTGCAAAATTAGGTATATTCGGAGAAATGCTGTCCACAGTCTAGATTTCAAAAATCAACCGGAATTGAAATGAGGATGGAGATATTTCCATCAGATAAAGCGAACATTTTTTGTTAACACTGCCAATTTTCAAAATTGTGCTATTTTCGGTTCCTTAGAAATAGCGTTTCTTTGCCGTGATGAGTACCCTATATACAAAAAAAACAGTGAATCACACATTTCCAAAAAACCTTCCTGCGAAGGATCCAACTAAAATATTTGTAAACCCAACCACTTTCACGCAACAATAAAATTCCCTCAATGGAATGGTGATGAACCTTTTGAATAACTTTAAAAATAAACTCTCGTTCATGTCGTCCTATTTATAACATCTCAAAGCAGATGAATTCGAAATTCCGTGAAATCCGTTTACTTTTATTTTACCTGGAATAATTGGAGAAAATAAACACTGCACATGGCCAGTATAATTTTGTGAGCTTTCACTTGCCGGGATCCCACAGATAAGGTAACGTCTGTCAAAACATCACTTTCTAGAAAACAAGGCAAATTGTGTATCAACGTCGTCTCGTGATAATGCCATCTTAAAACAAATTGTTGGTCGGACATAACTATACGGTCAGTGTGTGATAAGAAAAAAAACATACTAGCCAAGTGGCCCAGAATTGTCCAGCTGGCTATTTTTAAGTTTCCTGGAGAAAGGAACAGGTGCCAGAAAATGTGTAAGCATGTATTAATTTGTTTCTCCAAAGATAGCATAAAAATAAACGTGGCAAAAAGTCAAGTGAGCAGTTAACAATAGTCTTGCGTCACCCGAATGACGCAATCAGTTTTCACTTCAATATTTGTTTCGTTGTCTTTGGATATTTTCTTTATTCATAATAAAATGAAATACAATTAAAAATCCAACACTGTACTTCATCCTCACACTAGAACAGTTTTCACATACCTGAAAACTTTTCTCGACACGCGTGTTTCACCAACTAAGTACTCAGTCTTCATTACCTTATTTATGAAATAAATGCGAAAAAAAGGAGGTATATTGGTTTTACTGAAACTTTTTTCTTGTCTTTTGGAAATTCAAAGATGCCATACCACAATTTTCACCTGAATTCAATTCGATTAGCGATATTTTATGTTAGTACACTCGTCTCAAACATATATATGTTCTCAGTTTCACTGTTTAGTATGTGCAGTTTGTTGCTGAGAGGCAAACATGTTAGAAGTATTTTACTATCGAAAAAAAATGGATCAAAGAACTTGCATCAAATTTTGTGTGGAAAATGGAGTGAAGTGCTCAAAAACACTATATTGACAGTGGTATACGCCGGTGATTATACCCTGAATCAGAAAAATGTTCAAAAGTGGTATAAAATTTTCACAGAAGATGTTGAGAAAATGTTGAGAAAGTGAAGAAAATAGTTATGGAGAATCGTTGAATCACTATTGCATTTTTTTCGGAAATATTGGGCAGCGAAGTGCGTTCCAAAATTGCTGAATTTTGACCAAAAAAACCGTCGCATGATTATCGCTCAGAAATTGTTAAATGATGTCAACGGTGATCTAGATTTGCTTAAAAAAGGCATAACTGGTGGCGAATCATGGAATCAATAACCAAAATCCAATCGTCCCAATGGAAGAGCCAAGACCAAAAAAGCACGCCAAGTTCGATCAAATGTCAAGGTTTTGCTCAGTTTTTTCTTCGATTACCGTAGCGTAATGCATCAGGAGTATTATTATTATCAATCAGGAGTATTATCTTGAAGTTATGCGCCGCTTGAGATAAGCATTACAAAGAAAAGTTCTGGTATTGTGTATAAACAATTAATGGCTCCTGCATCATAATAATCAACCTGCTCACTCGTCTTTGCTTGTTCGTAATTTTTTGGCCAAAAACAACACTGTAATATCATGATTTTGCAACCATATTCACCAAATTTGGCCCCCTGTGACTCTTTCCTATTCACAAGATTGGGACGACGTTTTGCGACGATTGAGAAAATAAAAACCGAATCACCGAGACCTCAGGGACATACCAAAAAGGCATAACAGAACTACAAGTGTATTATATCTGAGGAGGACTATTTTGAACACAAAATAAAAATTGATGATTTTGTGGTAGTGGGTTTTACAAAATGGCCTTCTCAACTTCCGGTCTCTTTCCATTATACCGGAAGTTGCGGACAACTTCCTTATTTCAAATGGAACACCCTATATTTTATTACATTTTTTATTCGAAGTATTTTAAAATTGAAACACAGACAAACCTGCCGTGACATCTTTAGAAAAATCGTCATTTTATAAAGTGAGAATCACGACTATCCTCTCCACGCAGTGATGATGTAATTTATACATATATAACAAATATTAGTATTGACAGAAAAACATCATAAAGAAATTTCTAATAAATGAGGAACCATATTACCAGAGCAGTGATTCCCAAAGTGGTTCAGGTGGATCCCCAGGGGTCCACGAGAGATTCGACTGAGTCTACATTGGCGTGGCCAATAAATGGGGGTTCACAATTCGTAAGCGGGGGTCCACGAAAGTTTATCTAGCTTTGATATTGAAGAACTAAAATGTTGGCTCGACTTAACCTATCAATGTGGCAGATAATACTTTAAGATGCTCGGCGACTATCACATGTTGTTCAAACGTGCAGAAAGAACGAAATACAACTGTGAGTAAATGTCAAAAAATAAAGTTGGATGGAATAACTTTTTGTATTGGCCAACTTCACTTTTTTGACATTCACTCTTAGCACAATTAATTAATTAACCAATTATCACTTTTCATTCGAAAACTTTCATAGTGAGATCTAATCTTCATAATTTTTGTCAAGTTTTGGAAATATAGTAGAAATGTAGCTACAGGAGATCCACCGGAACCAGCAAAATTTAAAAAGTGGTCTATGATAAAAAAAGTTTGGGAACCTCTGTATTAGAGGAATATCTCAGCTAGAGCTAAGAGGCATATCTTCATTGACACTATCCCACTTTTATATGTCTAACGTATAACGTATTTTTATGAAATAAAGATTATTATTATTATTATTGATAAAAAGATCACTATAAAACCCACATTAATCTTGTATTATTTGTATTATCAAAAAGCATACTTTTGTAATACAATATATGTAACAAAGCTTGATATGCAACACCAATACCAAAATATTCAATTGCAAAGTATTCTATAATGTATGAGGAAAAATGTATTATCATTTACCGTATTTCTACAGATATTATTGCTGCCTGGGGGAATATTGTTGTTATATTACATTGTGACCTTTATATATTTTGCTAACTATTTTATTGAAGTCATCAGAGTAATGTAGGTGTGTGTATTACATTATTTATTTATGTTTGCCACTGTGTTCATATAATCAATTAATTTCTTACAACTTTTTTCGTCAAGGTTTTCAAAATGTTCCTCGCATAACCTATATATCTACTTTGAGGACAAATACGTCCTTTTAAATGTTATTTTTTTGTGAAAATATGGAAACTTTCATCAATTTTGAAATAGAGAATTACAATGCAGGAACTGCAATGGCTTTGAGACAAAACCATCTTCACCATTAATAAATATAGTATATTTTTAGATGAAAAAAAAGTACAGAATACATTAATATCTAGAATATTTTTTATTTTAAATGCGGAGATGTTTGACATAACTAACAAAGTAAGCTTATAATGAAAATAGGGTTTAGCGACATAGAGTAGCATCAATTTGTGTAAGAGATGGAGCTATCATCTTCAGCTTTCGTCGATACATGGGATCCTCTGCGATTGGGTTCTTTTCCAGATAAACTGTAGCCAACTTTTTGAGAGCAGACAGATTTTCAACAGTGGCCCAACTAGATACTTCATTATTGTTCATCTGGAAAGTAGAAAAATATTCGAGAACAACTGAATTTTTCAAGAACCTATTCACGTTTTTGTCATTGTAATAAGTACACAGAATTATGTGTAAAAAGGCTGTCAAGATTAATGTAATTTATAATGAGTAGTAACAATGGACTCATACAGGCTAATTTAGTTTTTTATTGAAAATTATCTATTATAAAAGTAAATCATCTCCCAAATATCCCACAAAATTTTCCGGTTTTTATGTCAATTAACAACTGAGCAAGAGCAATTGAAAATGTGATATCGCCCGCGGTACATCCTGACGTCACACCAAGCAATGAGCTTCGAGCGCTGGCAACCAGCCCTGTAGTTGGAGATTATGAATCGCTGCCATCGTCGGATTTTGTTTCATTTGCTGACTGGTTTGAAAACACCACGTGTTACATATTCACGCAGTTGATACACTGCGGTAAACAACACACAACTTGCTCTCTACGGCTTCAGTACACGTATGTATTTCGCTTATCCGCCAGCACTGGCGGCTAATATGACGTCAAGTTTGACCACGCCCCGTTACGGTGAACGCCACATTCAACTATTAATTTGAAGGGGAAGATAAAGAGTGAAAATTCTGATTTTTTTCAGATGTACTATTTGAAGTGTACACTTTCAAATGATGAAATAAAAAAAATTTGGTAAATGAGCCCATTGGCAAAATCATTACAAACCATATAACTACATGGAACACCAACACTAGTTTTCATGTAAAGCAATAAAAAACTAATTTCATTACATTCATTTAAAAAAATATCATATCTGTTTCTTCATCAGAACTGACTGGAATGGTATCTTTACGCTTTATCAACATACCTTCTCACATTTGAGTCTCTGTGTAAAGATCTCATAAACAGTGAGAGATAGAAAGTTCAGTAAATTTTGGCAAAATTACCAAATACAAGAAGATACAAAAAAATCAATTTTATTTTGTAACTCAAGTTTTTGGCAGAAACAATAATTCTGGTCTAACTTTGCCACTGATACCTTTCATAAGCTTCCAAAATATACCTTCTTCAATATTCATTTCTAAATTAAATGTCTTATTGTTTTCTAGTGAGGGAATAGTATAGGTCATCACAAGTTTTAGTACAAAGGTGGTCCCAGAAGTACCATCCTGACTTACAGATGGCAGTAGTTGTTTGTAAGATATCACTGTATTACGAAGTACACAATCTTTGAAGCATATGTTTCAAGTTTCAAGACGCTGCGTTGTTTAGTATATGTTTGGCAGCCATCAATAGCGAACGTTTGCGGTGAATTTGTGAAAATAGAGAAAATTGATCATCGTTATGTGGTACAATACTTTTATTTAAAAGACCTCGGTCCAATCAATATAAAAGCTGAACTAGATTCTACCCTGGGTGAGTCTGCTCCTTCGTTTACAACAGTAAAATATTGGGTAGCAGAGTTTAAACGAGGCCGTATGAGCTGCAGTGGTCAACCAAATGAAATGACGATTCCAGTGGGCGAGCTAGCAGACTTAATGGGCATTTCTAAAAGTACAGTACATCATATTTTATCTGAAAATGTGTACTTGAGAAAGCTGTGTGCAAGATGGTTGCCGCGTTTGCTCACACTCGCACAAAAACAGTGTCGTGGAGATGTTTCAATTGAGTGTTTAGCGAAGTTTCACAGCAACAAAGCAGAATACTTGCATGGTTTCAAAACCATGTATGAAACATAGGTCCATCACTTTACACCCGAGACAAAAGAACAATCAAAACAATGGAATCAACAGGGAGAACCGGCTCCAAAAAAGGGGAAGATCATGGAATCATCTTTTTGGATGTGCGTAGGATAATTTTCAATTGCTACCTCATGCACGCTATTCGCTAGATTCAGCTCCCTCGGATTATTTTCCGTTTCCAAACTTGAAAAAATGGCTCAGTGTCAAAGATTTTCAAACGATGAAGAAGTGATCTGTGTGTTCTGTTTAAATCTGTTTTTCCTTTAATCAGCTGCCGCCCCCATACGAACGACAACTCTCAGAAGTTGAGAAACTTGTGCGAGCTAAGGACTAACGAGGTCTTACCTTTTAACGTGTGATTCCTAACACGGTTGCAGAATCATTCCAGCTTCAACCAGATAAATTCTCTCGAGAAAAATATCTGGTCGAGATGTCAGCAGTTAATGGCTATTTTGAGGAGCAAGGCAGTTCTTATTATAAAAACAGTTTTGAACTAATTGAACATCGCTGGGAAAAGTGTATAGAGCTGCAAGAAGATTATGTTGTAAAATAATTTTTTTTACAACATTTTTGTGTTTTTTTTTTGGGCCAGTTATTCCTGGGACCAAGCTTGTATATACCTCTACTGTAAATAATTTATATTATTGGTGTAACATTTTTCTTTGAAATTATTTTCTAACATCATCAGCCATATCCTTTAGTATATAGACAGTAAAAATAAGTAGTCATCTGGCATGTATGCAACAGACTCATCAAGTCCCACAAACCAAACTGTCTTCTCTCGAAGTATGTTTCAACAACCAAGTTGGCTTTATCGGGAGATGAACTATACTGTGGAGCTCTTCTCCTTGGAGCTCATTCCAAAACCGCAATGAGAAGAGTGTTGCAGTTTGGTGTGTGGAAGCAGTGTTAGTTTTGGACTAATCCAACTGTTGATAAGTGGCATATCACTACTGTTTACTTATAATAACCTTTTTTTCTGCTTGAGTCGGCCGTTACTTGATGAAGATTCAAAGTAATTCCACAAACTACTTGCACAAACTTTATTTACAAAAAACCACACGTTTTGCTACCACACTAGCTTTTTCGTAGTGAATAACATACTTAAAATATGTTATTCACTATAGTTCCAGTGTAGTTAGTGAAAAGATAAACTTACCCAAAATTCTGTGAGTTCTTCTAATTCGGAAATATTTTCAATTGTTTTTATTTTATTTTGTGCAATATCCAGGGTTTCAAGCTTTTTGTTTTCAGAGAGATTCTCTATTCTTGTGATTCCATTCTCCGACAAATACAGTTCATTTAACTCCTTCAAGTTTTCCAAATTCTCAATGGCTGTTAACCTGTTACTCTGTAAACTTAAACATGTTAACTTGACTAGTGAATCCAAGTTATCAATTTTTGTGATTTTGTTTTTTCCTAGATATAAGTACTGAAGAGATGTTAAACCATCCAAATTCTCAATTTCCTGAAACTCACTCAATAAGCATTGGTGAATAATCAAAATCTCTACAAAACATACCCTTATTTTATTGTCACCCAACTCCAATAGATTCAATGCTTCCAGGTGGCTCAAATTCTGTATTTTGCTTATTCGGTTAGATGACAAAAACAGCTTTTTCAGTTTCTTCAAATTATCCAGTCCTTCAATCTCTTTAATCCTGTTGAATGATAGATCTAAAACTCTAGGAAAAAATTCAGGATATTACCAACCAGTAATGTTGACATATCTCTTACTCCAAATTTACCAAACAATCAAGATTTTCAATTGTGGTGATTTGGTTGTCATAGAGCTCCAGCTCAATTAAAGTTACCAGTGTGTGCAAATTTTCAATTTTTGTTATCAAATTCCACCGCAAATAGAGCCTCTCAATACATGTCAGTGGTTCCAAATTTTGTAGTTTATTTATTCTACCATGATTCAAATCCAACTCCAAGCAATCTGGATCTATTACCAAAATATCATTAATACTAGGGCTGACATCGTTTGAGTGAGGACTCGCTTCTACTGATGGGGGGGTTTCTCCAGAACCTGCAGCTGAAAACATTTCTTTGATTATACATTTCTAGTACATCATTCAATAATTATATTTCTCAGAAATAAATGGATTCTCGAATTAAATGGTGGTATATTTGAAGGACACTGGGCAACTAAGCATGGAGCGTCCTTATAGAGGATAACATTCTTACTCAATGTTCACAGATAGAAACATACTATGATGGTCGAGGTTTGAACAATTGGATTTCCCCCGCGAATGACTCACTTTGCAGTTTCTCTGAGCAGTATTCCAAAAAATTGCATTTACGTGAAAAAGCACAATTGTTTTCTAGGAATGTGCTCCAGAAATTATAAAAAAAAATGTGAAGTGTCTCCAGAGGCTCCTAGACCATTTACAGTCACCTCTTCATTATTAGATACAGGCATACTTAAGAATGCGGAAAGACGAAAACCCACTATTTACTTAAATCACTATACTGACGAAAAAATGAAAATTTAAAATATAGATAATGGATAATGTACTCAAAATATTGTTTTCCTTTCGAGGTATACGCGCAGTCGCAGTCACACATTCCCTTCAGAGAATTTGCGTATGTTTGTTTTTGTTCAGTCATAATCAAAACAAGGATGACAAGGAGTGCGGTGCAGGTGCCGGGGTAAAAAAGAATACATTACGAACGGTTCTAGAACATTCATTGATGAGTCCGAGAATACCTACCACAGAGAAGAGACAAAGACGGTCATTTTGTGTTCCTTTTTCGTAAACGCATGCGTCGATTTGGTTGTCTCCTCGTCATTCTCGAGCTTAGTTGTCTCCATTAGTCTGTGAGCACTGAGCAAACATAATGAGNTATATCAAGACAATTATATATTTGATGACTCTGTATTATTTATTCCTATTTCAAATTTCAACATAATAATTGTTCTTATGTTTGATACATCGATTAATTTTTATATCATTCTAGCGATCCACCCGGCTTCGCATGAGAGTCAGATCATACTATGAATACCTATCTATGAATATATATCTAAAATATTTGAAATTGAAATTAATAGTTGTGAACATACTTTTGTTTGGGAAAATTTCAATAAAGGACATTATTATTACTTATTAAACAAGCTGATGCGACATTATTACAAAAAATGTAGACATGTATGGGGTACAGCGCGATAACCATCGGTTAGCCGTATTTTGGAAAATGATAGGATTCATATCGTGAAAATTGGCAAACACAGGTTTTGCAATATGCTTGATCGAATGAAAATAATGGCGTTTTTGCAACACTTCCGGTTATACCAGGAGTTGGTACCAACTTTCTTAATTCAATGTAAGGAGTAACATTTCCAAAATTATATACAAGGTGTTCGGAATCGATGACTGATTCTGATGAAACAAAAATGGACCAAAACTCATTTTTTTCAAATGGAACACCCAGTACCTGATTAAGGATAGTTTTGAAGTTTCGAAATGATTTTGACTCATTTTCATGGAACATTCCCTATATAAAAATCAACCGTTCACGCGATTTCAGTTTAAAACACATGCGCATGTGTACCATGAAACTAAGGGCTACGAAATCCTCATTTCGGACAGCTACAGAAAGTTTATTAAGCTATCACAATTTGCTGTCAGGGTTTTTATCAAAACCAGAATGAGTAATGAATTAAAAAATGTTTATTTCAAATGTTTCATAAAACACCGAAGATTCAAAAAAGTTGCATTATTTTTTCACACAAAATATAAAAATTATTTCAAAAAATGCTCGAATACATTTTCGTAGTTTCCAGGAGTGTGTCAACTCTCTTCATCAAATTGTTATTTACTGATGACTGATTTCATCGGCATCTAGGGTATTGAATGCCTGTGAAACTTTTCTCACTATATTCTACTTATTTATTTTTCAATCAAGCATGCTGTGCATATTTGACGTTTGTCCTAGATTCCTATTTAATAATTTTCAATAACATTTCCAAAATACAAATCATGAAATTATAAAACAATAACAAAAATTAATTGGCGCTCCCAGGCGACTTCACTGATTCCAGTAGCGCATTTGCTTTTTCAGCTGCAGCGGAAAAACCTGCAGCACCACATCATCTGAAGATCTTGATCTGCCAATGTCCTGTCTCTCATAAAAAAAAATGTGAAGTGTCTCCAGAGGCTCCAATAAATTCAATACATCGCCAGAACACTTAGTACACAACTATCGTCAAACTTAAACCTGTCCGTTTCGTCTTTGAAATTGTGCGAAAAAAGATCAAGGGTTTATGGACTGGAGAAATACAAAGAATATTTCGACATTCTCTGAAAATGTTTTGATTGCTTATTTTCAAGAATTGATGGAAACTATGAAATCATCTAGCACGTTATTCAATAATGAAATCGTTGGTAAATATCAACCATAATATACATAGACATTTCTAAATATAAGAAGCTACAAGCTTTATTGAAGCAAAAGTCTGAAGGATATGTTGAAGAGAAATCAAAACTATTTTAGCCTGAACAAATAAAAACGTTTATAGACGAAGCGCCCGATGAAAAGTTTTTATTTACAAAAGTAGGTATCTATCTAACGTTGCATTTTTTAAAGTTTTATCATGATTACATTTTCCATTCAACTCATGCATGATAATTTTGAAAAAACCTAGTATGGTAACTCGTGGTGAAGCGGGCTAAGGCGCTAGATTTGATCCCCCTACCACTCCCGTATGTGGGAGAGATGTAAATATTGTAAATACTCCGTATGTTCGGTATTCACCTGTATGTGGCTTCAGGCATTAGACCTTAAATTTGTTAAAGAGAAATAGAGGTANCCCCCCAGGTTTTTCTTTTCGCTACGGCCCTGTATGCAACTCTCTTATAATGGTCATTAATATACTCGCATAACCATGCCATAGAATAGGTATAGGAACTACACTGTGAACTGTGACCATATGAAACTCGCCTTCGGCTCAATTCGTATCTCGGTTATTGCTCGTGTTTTCAGCACATGATCGTAGATATTTCCGTTTGTGTTTTGCATTGATATTTTATATTATTTCTTTGACGTATTTTTCATCATATACCTAGTGGTACCTATATGATGAAAAAAATATGTCATATAGACATATTGGCTAACGTCTTGGAGAAAACATTGAGTCGTCGCGATCAGGATCACAAAAGCCTAGCAAAGATCAGTAAAAAGTAGTAAGACTTGATGTACTCTCTTTTTACGCCATTATCCTTTCCATTGTAGAATGTAGGGTTAAAGAGAAGATTACCCAAGATGTTATCGGGTTACTTTTGTTTTAATTATGGATTGTTGGGCGCCGACTAGCTCTGTAAATTTATGTGGAATATCAACACGACAAAATTTATTTTTGTTTAATCAAACAGCGTAAACGTCATTTCGACGAATTATCTACTTCTCAAACTTCTCAAACCTGATATATGAAATAAAAGTAATTCCATTGCAACGGTCCGCCTACCTGCATGAAATGGATAGGGCTGACAAACAATATGGCGGCGATGCTAAAGAGTATTTAAAAACGTAAATTTAGTAGTTTAACTAGGGGCAATACTACAATAAAGATGCATAGAAATACCATGACGAAAACGCTCTACGGCACTCTTCATTCTTCATGAAACAAAGAGAGAAAGAGGTCCATCATACTTGCATTTCATCTACAAAAGCGCCAAGCGCACACCCATGTTCACATTCCGAAACGATTCTCTTTCCATCTTTCAACATGTGTACAGAGTTGGGTCAATCTTATTTCCCAAATCATCAAATCAAATTCTACTTTATTGTCGAAGATAAAATCTCATTGACTACGTGATCGATCCACCTTCTTTTTTTTCAGTGCGGTCAATGGACTTAGGTCATTCTTGCCCCCCACCCCCCAAATATGAGCTGCGATCCTCGTGGTTCTGGTTACCTTTCAGTGGAAGAACTTCATGAAGCAAGAGCCGAATCGATCCCTCTACGAAACCCTTCATCACTTGAAAGGATCGATTGCAGCTTGAGATGATGTGGTGCTTCAGGTTTTTCCGGGTTTTTCTGGAGCTGCAAAAGCAAGTGCGCCACGGGAATAAATGAAGTCGCCCCGAAGCGCCAATTAATTTTTGTTGTTTCATAATTTCATGATTTGTATTACGTGCTCATCAATTATAAGATATACAAATTAAAAGATTAATGTTATGTTATTGCAGTACGTGAACATTTGATAATTCCAGAATTTTGGAATGAAAAAGTAGTCAGAAAGTAAAAATATATACACTACAGATTAAAATAAATAATAATAAAAATTCTTATACAACACATAAATTTAGATATAAGAATGTNAAGGCGGTAGCATCAACACTGGCGTTGCGTGGAGAAGCAACGAATATTTTGCAAACCCTCACGGCCCAACACCAGGAAGACTATGACCAACTTATGAAACATCTTGAGCTACGATATGGACAGGCACACCTAGAGCACCTTTACCATTCACAGCTGAAGAACTGCTGTCAGAAATCAGGAGAATCCCTACAGGAGTTTGAAGCCGACATTGCTCGATTGGTTTGTCTGGTATATCCTGCTACACCGGAAAATGTAATGGAGCAGTTAGCAGTTCAGGCATTCTTGGACGGACTTCGCAACCAAGAAACGAGGCAGGCCTTGACACTAGCTCATCCCAAACTTCTCGTGTATGCATTGGCAAGCGCTCTGGAGTTTGAGGCTGCAAAACAATCCTGCAAGAGCCAAAGCAAAGTTTGAGCTATCGAGGAAGATGGACAAGTGCCTGCTGATATTGAGGCCACCGTCAGAAAAGTAATGAAAGGAGTGCTGCCTGAGAACTGTGGAAAAATTGGACATGTGCGTAGCAAATGTCCAGCTTTCAAAGAATCGACACCAAATCAGGAAAACTAGAGGAGGTCGATGAGAAGGGACAATCGTCGGCCTGTGCCCAGCAAGCCCCCGTAAAAAACGCATATGTTGTTGTTCTCCAACGACAAAACAAAGATGTTTTCGTAGACGGCCTCATCAACAACGAGCCTTGCACCATGCTGCTAGATACAGGTGCGACGAGAACCATTCTTCGGCCAACCTTTGCTAAAACACCGGCAAGAATTGAACCGTCAAGCTGGAAGCTACGCACCGCAACAGGGGAGAACTACCAATTGAGTTGGTGTTGGGCAGCACAAATTTGAAACATCGTGCATTGGTGGCGGACATCGAGGACGATGCGATCATTGGAATGGACATAATGAATTCCAGAGGGTTCGAGCTGAATTTTCAAGACGGCGTCCTACGTGCCGGCGGAGAAGAGCTGGTGCTTCATAGAAGAAAAAAAGAGACGATCAGGGTCCTGTTGGCTGAAGACGTGTGCGTACCTGAAAGGGCTGAAACCATCCTGAAGGCTCGCTTGGATGAAAGTGCGAGCAGCGGCAAGGTTCAAGCCCAAGATACACGATGAAAAAATTGGTCGAGGAATCGCACTGGGGAAGACCCTGTTGCGTGTTGATAAATTGTGCCAGTCAGGGTCATGAATGTAAACTACTTTCCCGTAACCTTGAAGAAAGGAACCATTCTGGGGCACTGTTAGTCAAGCCAACAATTTGCCTAAAGAGTTGGAGAAGTTGATTGACATTTCCTCCAAGGACATACCACCAACTTACCGATCAAAACTGAGGGAGTTAGTCAAGAAGTACCAAGAGATCTTCGATATTGGAGAGAAAAAAGGCGGCAGAACGAATGTGGTTCAGCATAGAAACGACACTGGGAATGCCCGACCAATCCGGCACTAGAAGACTCCCCCTTGCGAAGAAAGAAGAGGCAGACAAGATAGTCAGCGATATGGAAAAAGAAGGAGTCATCGAACCTTCTGACAGCCCCTGGTCTTCCCCAGTCGTATTAATGAAGAAGAAGGACTACTCGACAAGATTCTGCGTGGACTAGCGCCAGCTAAATAACGTGACGAAGAAAGACAGCTACCCTCTTTTAAGAATCGACGACACCCTAGACACGCTAGCCGGTTCCACAATTTTCTCGACTTTGGATTTGAAGAGTGGATATTGACAAGTTGAATTGGCCCCAGAAGATCGAGAAAAGACAGCTTTCACCATCGGCACAGGATTGTGGCAGTTTACGGTTATGCCATTCGGGCTTTATAACGCTCCAGCGACCTTCGAGAGATTGATGTAGACGGTTCTCAAAAGGCTCTCATGGAAGACGTGTCTAGTGTATCTCGACAATATAATCGTGGTCGGAAAATCGTTCGACGATCACTTGAAAAATTTTGAGGAGGTATTCATGAATCTGAGGAGTTCTGGATTGAAACTTAGTCCCAAGAAATGCCATCTGTTCCAGAAAGAAGTCCGTTACCTTGGCCACGTTGTCTCTGTGGAAGAAGTGGCGGTAGACGAACGAAGGATCATTCCTAAAAGTCATACATCAGCTTCGGAGCTTCCTTTGTTTATGCACCTACTACCGCAGATATGTGCTAGGGTTTGCCAACATCGCCAAACCATTGACCCGACTTACAGAAGGACAGATTCAGTTACAGTGGTCTGAGGAATGCCAAGACTCATTCAAGAAGCTGAAAAGGGCTTTGATCAACGCTCCTGTTTTGAGCTATCCCGTACCGGACGGAAAGTTCATTTTAGATACGGATGCCAGCAACGTTGGAGCTTGGAGCAGTCCTTTCTCAGATCCAGGATGGACAAGAGAAAGTTATTGGCTACTTCAGCAAAACGCTCAGTAAATCAGAGCGCAATTATTGTGTCAGCAGGCGAGAGCTGTTGGCCGTTGTCAAAGGTGTAGAGCATTTCTACAAATACGTGTATGGAAGAAGATTTCTGTTGAGAACGGACCATGAAGCTCACAAATGACTTCTGCAAAAATCCCGAGGGCCAAGTGGCGCGCTGGATTGAGAGACTACAAGAATTCAACTTCGAAATAGAACATCGAGCTGGGACTAGCCATAAAAACGCAGATGTCCTGTCACGGAGCCCATACCCCGATGACTGCTCACATTTGCCGACGGGCAGAAGAGAAGGAAGAAGCTATTTGTAGAACTACAGCTGTAGACGACAACTGGGAGGATAATAAGATCAAGGAAGACCAAGAGGAAGACGCAGATCTTGATTTAGTCATCAAATGGAAGAAAAGTAATCGAAGACCATCGTGGCAGGAGGTAGCAGGTTATTCGCCAGCGGTTAAGTCCTACTGGGCACAACGGAACTCCCTTAACTTGGAAAACGGGGTTCAGAAGCGGGTGTTGGAGTCTGAAGATGGTGGAGAAGAAAGGCGCCAGACAGTGGTACCCAGGAACAGACGACGGGAGGTGCTCAAAGAAATCCATGATGGGGTCACTGGAGGACTTCTGGGAGTAACGAAGACCCTCCAGAAAGTAAGACAACGGTTTTACTGGGTTAATTGTCCAGCTGACGTCAAGGACTGGTGCAGAAAATGTGCTGTATGTGCTGCCAGTAACGGACCTCGGATACGACCGAAAGCTCCAATGCGCTAGTATAACGTGGGTAGTCCTTTTGAGAGAATCGCCATCGACATCGCCGGCCCGTTCCCAGAGTCCGACCATGGGAACGCCCTCCGCGCCCTCTGACCACCAGAGGATGGAGTGACGTTCCAGCAATTCATGTCCTTATACTCGAACGGACAGAAGGTCGTACATGGGATAACTCGAGAAGAGCCACGAGACCTTTTCAAGGTTCCAGTTGATTACGCGAGGATCTCCAAATGTCCAAGGGTATCGCTATGGTATTCAACAAGAAATTCAGTCAGCAGAACAGAATCCTGAAGTCGGAGGAGTGCTACAGTTAAAGAAGGGTCAGAGAAACGTTTTCTACTTGGTGACCAAAAAGCATTCTCGAGACAAACCGTCATATGAAGATGTCTGCAGGAGTCTTACCAGACTGAGGGACACGATGCTCGATCAGAATCTCGTGAACTTGGCAATCCCGAAATTAGCCTCTGGGCTCGATAGGCTGGACTGGAGAATTGTGAGAAGCGTGTTGGAAACGATCTTCAGATCCAGCGGCATCAAGATTTTGGTGTGCGGTAACCATCTTCCACGACCCAGCATGAAGACTGTGGAGTGTTACTTCCATCGAACTTCACAGTGCAGATATAGGGAGTCCTGCAGGTATCGACACATGCCAAGAATGACATTTCGGGACGAAACGTCTTTAAGAAGGGGGCAATGTAACGCATCTGAAGCCAGCCCTGACCGATATCTCAGCCAGCATATAAGCACATGACTCATCGCGAAAGGAATGAACTCGACAAGTCGCCGCGAAAAGTTTAGGCGACTACTGAAACAAATAGAGAAATCTAGCACGGTCGTTACTGATTTATAAGGCTTACTTCTCGTCCCGAGATGGCAGTCTGTATTCAGAAAGCGAATCGTGCGTTTAAATAAAGAATTCGAACAGTGAAGATAAATTAAGCGTTAGTTGCTAAGTGTTGAAAATAAATTGGTTGTGATAGTGAAATATTGTTAAAAATAAATTTGTTCAAGACAGGTAATTCTTTAATTCGTTACAGTAAGTATCTAATTCGTAAACACTTTCAAACTATACAGTTCAGAGCCAAATCTCGAAAATTTTTGACAAAACAAAAAAGAATCGGTTTAAACACCAGGGTATCTATGCATGATTAAGATTAACTTGGTTTGGTTGTTTGGTATCAACCAAGATGCATAAAATATCCCTGTTGTGATAACTTCGACCACTTCGTCGTGTAAAATATTTTGTCAAAAACTCTCGACCTCTCATTCACAGAGACGCTCAAAAATGACACTGCTTGACAATATCAAATTAGTACTACAGTTTTCATGTTACTCACATTTGAAAATAAATGTATATTAGGTGAAACCTTTATCACATTATGCTCCATGAATCAAAGAGAGACTGATTTTGATTCTAGCACCATCTATCAACACGTGTAAAAAGCTGAGTCAATCTCAATTCGGGAGTTTTTGACAAAACAAAATCGAATCGTGGTTTTTAATGCATCTTTGTATTGTATTCCTTGTACAATACGGACCACTTGTAAAGTAGTTTTTCTTGGTAGCTGCCAGCTTTCTACTGGAATTCCTCAATTTTAGGACTGAAAATGTATTGTTACCACCAACACTGCAAATCTGTAGTTGTAAAAGAATTTGGAGGGTATGAATCTCTGATAGTGAGTTACTCTATTCATTTATAAGTAAACCTTTTTTGATATTTATTCATTGCAGGTTGAAGATTTAATACTACCAAGTTTGGATGGTAAGATTGAAGTGCTAGTTAAATATGGTGGTTTGAATTTTGCTGATCTTTACACCAGACAGGGTTTGATGGTGGATAAGCCCCTTCCATTTATACTGGGTATGGAATGTACAGGAATAATAACAGCTATTGGACCAAACTTAAGAAACACAGACTTCAAAGTAATTTACAGAACAATTACCTGCATGGTTCCAACAGTAGCATATTTTACTGAGAAGTAAAGCTTTTTATAAGACTGATATTATGATTGAACGTGGATTCACACACTAGTAATAGGTCATAAGAATCCCTGATGGCCATATTGTTGCTATTATAAATTTAGGGCATGTGCATGAATGTTCTCATTGAAAATCAGTATACTTTCCACTTAAGATAGGTGCATAATTCAAACTGGAATGAAAGTTAATTGTTTTTTATTTATTACATCCATATATCTAAATGAAAAAGATATTTTAAAATTATTCTTTATATTTCTTTACTTTACTATTTGTTTGGAAATTACAACTTTTAATCTCGAAATTTCAACTTCAATCCTGAAATTCTGACACTAATTGTTTTTTTTATTATAGAAGCGTTTTCATTTTCTATCTCTTAAAGACAAAAGAACTTATTATTCTTACATTTTCATATACAAATTGGTAAACGATCTTGTTGACTCACCAAAACTACTGCCTCAAGTAGAGTTTCATGTGCCAAGAACGAGTGGTAGAACCATAGTATATACAATGGTAGAACTGAACAGTGTGTTCACCTACCAACACCAAGAACCAATATGTTATACAAATTTTCCTTATTTGCAATGTGCTATAATTAATTTCTCTAGAAAAAAATCTCCAATAATAAAAAATATGCTCAATATATTACCAAATTTACTCAAATGTACCTTAAATAATAGTACTATTGTATACTATTTTCTAAGTAATTTTGAAATATTTACAGAATTTCATAATACCCCCAAGATAATAGATCATTCATTGATTTCAGTAAATATCAGTAACTTACGGAGTAACCATAAAATTGAGGTATTTGAACCATTTAGAAATTTTGGTCCAACAAACATTGATAAAATTAACTTAGATTTAATCTCTTGTAATTTTTTGCCAGATAGAATAAACATCGAAAAAGTAACTTTCAGACACAAACTGAAAGAAAAAGCCCTCTCAAAAAAGCTATTTTCATACAAACATTGAATTACACAAAAGAAAAATACTTTTGAAACAAATACTTTTATGTGAACGCTAAATTATACGAAAAACTGTTTTCTCTATCCCTTTGTATTCTAGCAGTGAGGATGACAGTATTCCATGTGAGTAAAATTTTACTTCTTTCATTAATTATATTGATAGATAGATAGATATATTTATTTGATCATGTTATGTATAAAATACATTTATAAGTCTATAAAATAAAATAAACAGTAAAAATTTATAACAAGTTTACACGGTATATTAACAACTTTTTTAAAACAAAACATATTCATATTTTCAATATTGGCAGGAAGTGCATTATACAATTTGAAATCGTAGGAGTTTTTTTGTGATTTCATCAGCCTGAAACGTTGAGGTTTAATAAAATTGCTGTTACGTGTATCATGATCGTGTAAACTGGATTGCTTGGAATAGGCTTGAGTTAACATACAAAGAAGGCACCGACATAATTTCATGAGTGATGAATGATTCACGGCAAGATTCCCTAAAACCGATTAGGCATCACTAGAATTTCCCCAAAGTAGAATACCGTAAGAAATGTGAGACTGTATGAGCGAGCAAAATACTATTTTCAGCGTAGTGAAATTTGTTATTGGTTTTAGCTGTCTAAGTAAAAATAAGGCACTCGATAGCTTACTTTTCAAACTTGAAATGTGGCTTGACCAATTTAGCCTATTGTCCAGAGTAAAACCCTATAATTTGACACACTATTGTTGAATAGAACTAGCCGATATTTGATGAAAATCCACATTTAAAAACTAATTAAACATACAGTTTAATATATGATTTTCACTATAGTGAAAATTATACAATAAACTATTAATTATTTTGTTAATTATATTGTGTAAAAATCCTGTGAATGATATCTGATTCGATTCCATTAATATTATTATTTTCATATTTTTTCGCCTTTGAAACCTTTCCTGGACTTCCACAAATAACTCAAAACCAAAATTAAATAAATTGATCCAGCTGTTCTCAAGTTTTAGAGAGACTAACAAACAGCAATTCATTTTTATATATTAGACAAGTAAATGAACATGGTTAGAGGTCCTTCTCAGAAGCTTTAAATTTTTTTGTGAGTTCTGCAGATGTATTTTCATTTAATGAAACACAAATCTTATAATTAATGAGACATAATTATGAAATTATATGAATACATTTTATGATATTCAATGATGCCTGTGGATAAGAATGAGCTCTTATTTTATGTTTGCTTGGTAAAAAATTTAGAATATATGATTTCAGGAAGTAAAATTCATACTCATTTTTTTAAATATTTTGTATCACTAATTCAATGTGATTTAATGATGCATATTCAGAACAAGCAACAAGAAGGAGAAAAGGGGCAACATTCACTAAAAGTTATACATATGAAAAATGAACATTCTGCCAATAACTACGTATTAATTTGACAAATAAAAAGGAGGAAACAATTATCCTACTGTTAAAAACTTATAAGTATGAGCTCAGAGATATTTCTCGATATTATGTTCTTTAATTTGTTTTTCGAAGCAAATACTTTGTCTTTGAAAGATTTATTGAAAATTCTAAGTCTACTGTAGCAAATACCTTTCTAGTAGAAAAAGTCCTCTCTCTCCAGTCAATTCTTCTAGATCCTGTTCTGTAAACAATTAGGACACTATTGATATTCATCAAACAATTGAATGCAATTTTTCAATATACCTGTTTCTTTTTTTAGGTGGGGCAAGCAGTAGTTTGCTATGATCACAATGGAGGCATGTTCAGAACCAAAGTACGTGTTGAACCAACCAAATGTTTTCCGCTACCAGATTTTATTAACTTTAAAATAGGGGCAGCTGTATTCGTCAATTATATCACTGCCTATTTTTCGTTGATCAGTCAGGGAAATCTCAAAGAGGGAGAGACAGTTCTGATTTTATCCTGCACAGGTAGAATTTGTTGTATATTGTAGTATTTGTACAGCTTAAGGAGTAGGCATAGAGTAACTTCCCGGAGAGTGTGTCGATAGATATTTTGAATAGTATAAATAGCGTGTTGAACGACACTAGATTATTGTGGTCTCCAAAATCGTAAACCTGATGGGTGTTATTTTAATCAAATTTTGATGGCTCGCTTAATCTGACCGATATACTCGTAATAGTTCTCATATCTTATTTCATGTACCAAGACTTTTCATTTCTCAACATCTTGTTTTTAGGGTTACCTAACATTTGTTGAAGTGAGCAAGAAGTTTTGGAGGCTACTTTCATGTTCAATTTTTTAAACATACAATATAATCCGTTAGTGTAACTTGGTTCATACGGAAGAACATTCATGAATCGTAACTCCTCGTTATTTTCGATTTTATATGTAAACTTGATATTTGAGGATATGTTAATAGTTGAAACAAAACAGATAGTAGTTGATTCACAGATGGATCAAAAACACCTTCCGGTTCTGGTGCAAGTATTTTCAGTCGCAGACCCAGGACAGAGATATCAACCTGCTTAGGAACCTATGCGACTGTATTTCAAGCGGAAATTCACACTATGGAATTGTGTGCGGAGAGATTGGAAGAATCCAACCTCATACACAAGTCAATATTCTACTGTATACTACTGTAATACACAGTGACGTCAAGTGTAAATGTTATTGTTTAATATCTCATAACTAAATCCGTGAAAATTTTAATAATCAAAAAAGGAACTATAAACAATTGCCTATACACATAACAAGTGTTAGGAATGCCTCACTCGCTACCAATGATGAAAACACTTATAACACCACCTACTTTATAATATTTATTAGTCTATCCAACAACAACGTCAGTTTCAGACTGACTCACTTAAACATATTTTCCACATGGAGGAATGTATCATCCTCTTATGTAAACCTATCAGGTGACCTTCAGGCCTGTTCCATACAGTACTCCCAACAAGATAATGTCCAGGGCTGTACAAAGCACTGATCCTAACGCACTCCCTAACACAAGGGAACCTATTTCTATAAAGTGGAATTGTTATTTTCGAATTTCCTGCAAAAATTTACACAAAGGGTGAAAAGTGAGGTTAGGTACAATGGATAACAAGTGCTCAAAATGTTCAGAATTAATTGCAGAGGAAAAGTTTATACTCTGTGATAGCTGCTTGATGCCCTTTCACCAAAGTGAAAAATGCCTTGGTTTGGTGCTTCTGAACTGAGAGCTGTGAACGTCCGTAACAGATCGCTGATTTTTTCTGTGCGGAATGTCGATAGGCTTTCAAGAGTGTGCCCAAATTAGTAGTGGATATGAAGGTGATGAAGGAAGAACTGGCTGAAACAAAAATAGAGTTGTAGAAGGTGACTAGTGAATTGCAAATGATGAATAATTGATCTTGAGGCGAACAAAATCACTGCCTCAAATCCGATGCATATGGAGTTTTTAGCAGAAGTAGAGGAGAGAAAGCATCAAGCAATGAATGTTATAATAGCAAATATTAAGGAATTGTCCAAAACCAACCATATAGAAAGATTAAATGAGGAGAAAGAAACTGTAATGAATATTCTCAAAAATGTTAGTCTAACTGACACACTAAGACTAGAAAGAATCGGCAAGTTCTCAAAAGATAAATGTAGACTTCTGAGTGTAACATTCAAAAACCCAGCCGATGCAAAGGAAACACTCATGGTTAATAAAACACTGCACACAGTAAAGATATTTGGGGATCAAACGGTGAAACAAAGGGAATATTATAAAGTAGTGAAAAAAAGACTTCAAGAAATTATTGAAACAGGAGACAACTCAACTATCAGTACATTAACTCTATCCCTACAATAGAAGAACGACTAGTAGTTTAGTTTTAGTTTAGTAGCTCATAAGACTGATATTATTCTGAATATTATAAGTTATAATCCAGCACTGATAGTTTTAAGTGAAGCGAGAACAACTCCAGATGTTAGCAATGCTGAAATATATATAGATAACTATAATGTAATTCGATGTGATAGTAGCAGCAGGCATACTGGAGGGGTTGTCATATATATAAGGGATAACATAGAATACAAGGTAAAAAAATCTTTGGTCAGTGAACCTAACTACTGGATTCAGTTTGTTGAAATTAAAATCAATGGAAAGAAATGGTTAATAGGAGGTATTTATCATTCGCCTAATGAAAGCCATTCTGGGTTTCTGGACAGTTTGGAAAATATTCTTGAAAATTATTTCTATAATAAAAAGTGTACTCTGATTGGAGATTTCAATATTGATTAAAAAAAGTTAGTGACAAATAGCAGCAAAACTCTTATTGATTATGTGATCTCTAATGAATCAAATATACGAACTGCTGTACATGATGTACAAAAAATATCTGATCATTCTATATCAGTTAACATTTTTGACTGTAGGAAAGAAATTTCAAACAAATTAATTCGTGTAGGAAATTTAAATGAAAGTATATATAAAGAAATCAATTTAGAACTTCTCTCTGTTAATTGGAACTTGAATACAACCAATGTGAATGAAATATTGGATGAAATAGAAACAAAAGTTACTGTAATTGTGAACAAAATAGCACCTGAAAAGCAAATACAAATTAAGTCAAATCAATTACCATTCTATGACAGTGAACTGAAAACATTATCAAGAGAAAAAGATATAGCTTATAAAAATTTCAAAAATTATGTGGAAATGTCTAAAACAACTAGTCAAACCAGTAGAATCACATAATATAAAGGGAATTATGTTTGAAAATAGTAATGGTAAAAAAATATGTGATAATCAAATAGAGATTGCCTATAATTTCAATGAATATTTTGTAAACAGTGTAATTGAGATAGAAAATAGTATATATTGTGAGAAATGGACACCGAATAACTATGAACCCATAAACAGTAGGTTGAGTCAATTCAAAAAAATAAACATGATAACTTTACGTAAGATACTTTTTTCTCTTGATAAAGTAAATGAAAGTGAAATTATAAATGGTAAATTCTTAAAAGAAACTTTCGATGTGCCTGGGCATATAATATTGAACTTTATAAATACTTCCTTGTACACGGGACTGTTTCCAAACCAGTACAAAGTTAGTACAGTGACTCCAATTCCGAAAATAAATAATACAAGTGATGCAAGTAATTTTCTTCCAATAAACAGACTTCCAACGCTAGAAAAAGTACTGGAACTGGCGGTATATGAACAACTAGTTACATACTTTAATGAAAATAATTTATTCATCGAAAATCAATCTGGTTTTCATAAGAATCACTCATGTGAAACTGCATTACAACTAACAGTCACAGAGTGGACCAAAAGTATTGATAAGAAAAAATATATTGTTGCTATATTTCTAGATTTCAAGCTTGCCTTTGAAACAATTAAAAGGAAAACTTTAAACTGGTTAGATAGTTATCTTGAGCAAAGAAGTCAAAGGACTAAAATTTGTGATGTATTGTCTGATCAAATTATAAATGACATAGGCGTTCCACAAGTTAGTGTTTTGGGACCACTGTTATTCATTATTTATATAAATGATATCAACTATGTACCTGGTTCACACCATATTAATTTATTTGCTGATGATACCCTTGTATATACGGAAAACTGTGATTTAAAAGAAGCTGTACAAAATATCAATATATCTTTAAAGAACATTGAATTATATCTACAAGTGAATAAACTCAAATTGAATATATCAGTAAATCTAAGGCAATGATTGTTACAACAAATTCGAATCAAAGAAAGATTGATACTTATGACGTTAATATCAGCATATTCAATAATCAACTCACAATTGTAAATGAAATTAAGTACCTAGGATTCATTATAGACCATCAAATAAATTTGAATAAGCATGCCGAATATACCATTAGAAAGATATGTAAGAAAATGTATTTTTTCTGTAGAATTTCAAAATCTTCATCAACCTCTGCTAGACTAACATGTTACAACTGCATAATAAGGCCACACTTTGGCTACTATGCCACACTGACGTATCTATTCAACCAAAATCAAATGGGACAGTTGCAGAAACTACAAAATCGAGGTATGAGAATCATTTTGAGATGCAACCAGTATGCCCCTATTGAATCTATGTTGAATACTTTACAATGGCAAC
This sequence comes from Leptinotarsa decemlineata, assembly GCF_000500325.1. Lineage (NCBI taxonomy): Eukaryota > Metazoa > Arthropoda > Insecta > Coleoptera > Chrysomelidae > Leptinotarsa > Leptinotarsa decemlineata. The sequence goes on along the minus strand of NW_019293126.1, from coordinate 12,443 downwards.
CGGTACATAAAAGACTGTATTATTTAAGCATGATTTTTATTTTCAAAATTACGAGTGGGATACAACCAGCGTATCTTAGCAGATATTTAGTTCGAAATAGTGACATTCATTCATATAACACAAGAACATGTAATACATTTTATAGATCCTGAACAAACTGTTAAACCCTTGCGGGTTGCGGTGGACAGTCGAATAAACCCACTAACTTTGGACCTAACCTAACCGCTACCTTTTATTTCTTTGTTTCAAAAATACATTGTCTACATATTGGATTCAAGTCCATGGAAAGTAATCTACCTCCTGTTTTGCTTCCAATTCAAATTTGCTCATGATACATATCAGCTATAAAAGAGGACAACGAGTTTCCCATTTGTCATGCCTTCATGCTGTATGTAGAAAAAGTTGTTGAACTGGAAGCAATTCTGTTCCATGTTGATTTTTTTTAAGGCAGCATAAAGGCACGGCAATGGGAAACCCGCTGTCCCCCTATATAGCTGATCTGTTTCAAAAGCAAATTTGAATTGGAAGCAAAAGAGGAGTTGAATTACTTTCCATGTTCTTGGATCCAATATGTAGATGATGTATTTGCGATTTTTGACAAAAAGAAATATCACTTTGTTTCAACTCTTAATTGCAGTTCCCTGAATATTGGGTTTACATATAAATTTGAAAACAATGTGGAGTTAACATTCTTGGATATCGATCAGGCTAAGCGAGCCATCAAAACTCGTTTCAAAGAACACGCAGTACATATTCGATTTCGAAGACCAGGAAAATCTAGTGTCTCTCAACACGCCTTGTAAAACGGCCATAGAATGAATGGATACTTTTGAAAGTATAGACATAGCTAAGTGTGGCATGGGAACTATGAATAGTCACAAAGGTTCCACTTCAAACAGCCCACTTTTCACATTTTTATGAATAAATCTGATAAAATTTGCGGGAACTTTTACGAAAATGTTTTGCGAATATCTACTTGAAATCATTGATGTGTATTTGAAAGTGAAAGCTTACTCTGTTAGACATGAATAGAGATCACGTTGGGTTAGGTTAGGTCCAAAGTTATTGGGTTTATTCGACCTCCACCGCATTCCGCAAGGGTTTATTGTGGCTCTCACCTATTCACACTCTACCAAATAAACCCAGCTTCTAAAGGCCTGGATAGGCGTTCCGTCATACACATTAACTTGCTTGCGCAAACTTGAAATACACGATTTATCGCGGCGTTAGTGCTGATAAGTCGGTAGACTTATTGAATTTGTACAGACAATTGTTTGGCTTCAATGAAATCAAACCTGCCAGATGTTTTCTTGCGAGTACAGACTTGCCTTAACGGTAGTTGCAATGTGTGGCGTTTCGTGCGACGTATTAAGTCCGTCTTCTTGTGCTAGAGAGTATCCTGGTGCAGGGCGCACATAATATATGTTAAAATTAAGAAGATTATATAGTTATTCAGTTTATTAATTAGTGAGTTCAAGTATGTCGGACCTACGGCTTATGTCGAGAGACTTCCTCACAGACTTCATTAATTTATATAGAGAAAATCCATGTCTCTGGAAGGTAAAATCCAAAGAATACTCGGACAAACAAAAAAAAATGCGGCATATGAGATACTCATACAAAAATTAAAAGAAGTAGATCCCGCTGCTAATAAAGATGCCGTAATAAAAAGAATCAATTTGTTGCGTACTTGTTTCCGGAAAGAGTCAAAGAAAACTAGAAGTGCGCAGTCGGGTATGGGCGCAGAAGACTTGTATAAGCCAAATCTCTGGTATTTTGATTTATTGATATTTTTGACTGACCAGGAGACACCGCGACAGGATGGGATGGATACTATAAATGAAAGTCCAGTGGTAGATGTAAGTATACATTCATTTATTTTAAATGGAAAGCAACAACTGTATAATGCTTCATTAGTGTTATTTTATTATACGTGATCAATGAATCATATTATTTTGCCAGTTTACTTGACCTTCGCCATTAAAATATCCCACATATAACTCTCTAAGTTCATTAGCTCCTTGTGCAGTATTTCGATTGTGTCCACGTTGTAGTCCGCTTAAAATACCAGGGTCAACTCGCAGCCCTGTATGAACTTTCTGATTGTGTCCAATCTTCTTCGTCTAAGGACTCGGGAGTATACGAATCAGAGCATTTTTTTCGCAAATAGTTATGTAAAACAAAGCACGTCAACACCACTAAATCTGTACTGTCTAATTTTAAATTAATTTCTGTATGAAGGATTCTAAATCGGGCAGCCAGTATACCAAAAACATCCTCGATGAATCTGCGTGCCCTAGACAGACGATAGTTGAAAATGTTTCTTTCTCTTGTCAAATCTCGCGAGCCAAATGGTTTCAGTAAATTTTTACGCAGAGAAATTGCTTCATCTCCGATAAAAACCCAAGGAAGCTGAGTGGAACTATTTTTTGCAGGGGAAGGAGTAGGTAATCGCAATTATTCTTCAACAAGTTTTTCATAAAATTTAGTGTTTTCAATTACACCTCCATCCGAAACGCGACCATTTGTGCCCATATGACAATAAATTGGGAAACTGCCACTTTTCTTCAAATTCCCTACCAATTCTTCTCCATTCTTCTTCGCTGTTTGGAAACTGGAAAAAACAAGAATGAGGAATTAAAATACCTACGTCTTGTAAATATTTTTTTTTAACATAAGAATAAGCAAATATATTTCAACACAGGCCTAAATAGCTATTATTTAAAGTATCAAAAAGTATAAAAGTCCGTTAAGAGCCATAATTAAAGTATAGTTGCAGTAACAAACATAAAGAATTTGATGTAAATCTTTAAAGTATGAAATAAGTTGATAATCTGAATTATTTTTTTAGGACGCCAGCCAATTCACCGAACATGAAGACAATTTTAACGACCATTCTTCATCCCAATCATCACTACGTCCTCTATCCACCCCATCCACATCAACATCAAATTCCAGAATTAGTGTCAAAAGAAAAAGTCAAAAGAATTTGAATTGCAGCGATAAAGTTTCAAATATTGTAGCAAGTAAACTTCAAAATCAAGGAAAATATGCAGCTTTCGGCCAACATGTAGGCCAATAACTTCTGGAACTGCCTTCTGAGATGGCCATATTTTGCAAAATGATGATTAATGAAGCAATCTTCCAAGCACAAATGGGACAATTGAACCAGACATCAAAAATTGTAACCCAGATCGAAACAGATAGAACACCAACAACTACTGATATATACACTTTTCAGTATAATCAGGAGGTTAGTCGGCCCAGTAATACTGAAGTTTTAAGATCGACACCAGAAGGACCCATGAAACCCTTACAACGCTTGGGGGGATTAAATTCAATATTTCATGGAATAGACACTTTTCAGTATGATCATGAAAGGGTTAGATCGCCCATTGGAACTGAAATTGCAAGATCGCTGGAAGCAACCAATGATCTCTCACAATTTCTTGGAGAATATTATTCAAAATACAACGTTGAAGATAATAATTGAATGAAATATAATTAGGTGTAATACGTTATACTGTTTTCAATAAAATACTTTACTTTACCTTCAAATATTGATTTTTTTAATCCTTCATAAATAGCTCTGCATGTATCCGGTATAATTTCACCAAGTGCTTGACAAGATATTGCACATGAAAATTTCAAGTCAGCATAGCTTCTTCCTGTTGCTGAAAAGCGTAGAGTTGCGCTGAGCCTCTCATGTGGTGATAATGCTTTTCTCATAACTGTATCCATCCTTTTGATTTGAGGCGTTACTATCTGGAGCAATTCCATATAAGTTTTTTCGTCCATACGTAAATAATTGAACCAATCCTCAGGTTCTAATCGAAGCTCATTTAGTAAATGTAGGTGTAATAATTCCTGTCGCTTAAGTAACCATTCTTTCACCACTTGGAACGTTTTCTCTTATTTACTTTTTTCTTTTTTGCTATAATAGCAATAGTAGCCGCACACAATAATAGATCGTCAGCCATGTTGATTCTGGACATTTAAATTGGTCAACAAAACGAACAAGACTAAATAGTTAGTGGTCAAATGAGGAATTCAGTCTTGCCGTACAATTTACGTTTGCGCAAGCAAGTTGATGTGCATGAGAGAGAGAGAGAGAAAGAACTTTATTGTCCAAAGAACAGAATTCTTGTTAACAAAGTTTAGAAATACATTTATGTATGTACACATATATCTATATATACACACACACACACATATACATATGTAACAGAAAGGGATCAATTCAAAATTAAATAAACACGTTAAAATAATAAAACCAAGTAAAATAACATAAAGTGCGTATACAAGTGATTGCAATGTTAGTCAAAATCTTCATTATAATATTCGTCTAAAGTATAAAAAGCTTTATTTAGCAAAAAACATTTTACAGCACTTCGAAAATTTTTATATGAAGAAGTGGAGCGAAGATATACTGGCAAATGATTGAACATTTTCCTTGCATTGTATATTATGCATTTTTTTATTAATGCGCTTTTAGGAATGGGTAGTGCTATTAAGTGGCTATTATGCCTAGTATTATAAGAGTTTGTTGAATCACTGGTAGTATTAAATTTTTTGTGCATCATACACACACTTTCAAGGATAAAAATGCATGTCAGAGTCAAGATTTTTTGATCAATAAACAGGGGTTTACAGCAATCTCTCGGTTTTGTCTTACAAATATATCTAACCGCTCTCTTTTGTAAGATAAACACAGACTGTAACAAGAACTGAGAAGCATTACCCCAGAAGCAAATTCCATATCTTAGGCGGGATTCTATTACCGCAAAATAGACTGTTCTTGCAGCTTGCAAGTTGAGTTCTCTGGTAATAACCCTTAAAACATAGCATCCCGAAGCCATCCTATTACATAGATTAGAGATGTGGATATCAAAGGATAGATTATTATCTACATGCAAACCCAAGAATTTACTTGATGAGACGGAGCTAATTAAAGTATTCCCTAGAAAAATTTCATTTAATATACATTTAAAGGTTAGTATGCAGGTTTTTGTGGTATTGAATGCCAGTCTGTTAGCATCACACCACTTTTTAACGATGTCTAGATCAACCGATATATTATTATATAGTTCAGTATTGTCTTTTGAGTGCCAAACAATAGTAGTGTCATCAGCAAATAGAGTTGTTTTTCCTTTCGTATTGATGAGAGATAGGTCATTTATGAAGAGCAGGAACAGTAGTGGATCTAGTACTGAACCTTGCGGAACCCCACAAGATACCAACCGAGGTTCAGATCTCTTATTATTAACTAATACAGACTGGGTGCGATCTGACAAATAAGAATGAAACCATTTCAACGCTACATCTCTGAAACCATACATTTCCAATTTATTCAAGAGAATTTTGTGATTTACGCAGTCGAATGCCTTAGCAAGGTCACAAAACACAGCAGCAACTACTTCACCCTCATTGATACTGAAATATATTTTTTCTAGAACTGAGAACATAGCATCATTGGTGCTCCTTGATTCTTGAAAACCAAATTGGCAATTACTAAGTGAGTGGTTAGTATTGAGAAATGAGATCATTCTTTTCTTCACCAATTTTTCTATAAGCTTTGCAAGAGTTAGCAAAAGTGAAATGGGTCTAAGGTTTGTAACCAACTCACAATCTCCTCCTTTAGATAAGGAGTTAAAGATTGCGAACTTCAAACATTTTGGAAATATTCCGCTCGAGAATGAAAAATTGATGGCTTCTGCCAAGGTTGACAAAGCATTCTCTGGAATATGAAGAAGTACCTTTGCAGATATATCGTCCCATCCTGAGGTATTTTTGTTTTTTATACTTTTTAAGATGTCCATTATTTCCTCAGAATTAGTTGGTGTTAAAAAGAAAGAATCATGAAGGAACGTCTATCCCGGCCTTTAACGAAGCCGATTAGTTTGTATGATGAATGGTCTTTCAGGTCAGATGATAAGAGTACGGCTCTTCCAAACTCTAAAAACCTGATTCGGTCCCCAGCGGGACAGGCACAAAGTATGTCTTCCGATAGTCCGAGTCTCTGCATATGATGATTCAAATGGCAGTGACCTGTAAGAAGGCCCCCACAGACGTTCTTTTTTGACAGGATTACCCGACGTGCAAAACTGTTTGGGTAATCCGGTAGGTGTGTGGCAGAAAACCGTTGTGATTGCCGGCGTTACAACAAATTATCTGTTTTGATCTGATTTTTCACTACGGTTTTGAACGGGATCGTTCAAGTCGGCACGTATGTGGTAGGCAGACCGTTAGTCTGTTTAAATCTGTTTTCCGTTAACCAACTATCGCACCTCTATGAACGACAACCCTCAGAAGTCGAAACTTGTGCGAGCTAAGGATTAAAGAGATCTTACCTTTTAACGTGTGACTCCTAACACGGGTTGGACGATAGCAAGTGAAAATCGATTGTTCAGACTAGGGCTTGAACCACCGACCAACGCGGCAGTCAATTCGAATGAGTGAACAAAGCACCTACGTCGAACCGCCTGGCTACCGACCGACGAAGTAGATTTTGAATATTAGTAGTGTGCGTATTCAGTGTATATAAAATGAGTGATTTGAGGCAATGCAGTGAACACTTTATGACGGAATTTATTGAAATGTACAGAAACTTCCCATGTCTCTGGAAAGGCAAATCGAGCGAGTATGCTGACAGAGATAAAAAGAATAAGGCGTACAAGGAGATATTAACCAACAATATAGAAATGGTGAAAATGAGAATTGATTCGATTCGAGGAACATCTTTTTTTTAACATGGCATATAGCTCTACAGATTTCGGGTACGATGTGCCTCAAAGCTTGAGGAGAAGGAGGAGGTATTTCAAATCTTCGTAGCTTCTTCCGGTAGCGATAAATCTCAAAGTGGCTGTCAGACGTTCATGGGGGTTATTTGTTATACATTTTCACTCCATTATATATAATTGAGTTCTTGATTTCACTACTTATTGGGATAGGAACCTTTAATTGGCAAGCTTGTCTAGTATTGTGGTGAGGCGGAGAATAAAGGTACTTTTGTTCTTGTGTATAAGGTATGTTGATTCAAGAGTAAACAATGAAGTCACAGTTGAAATTCCATGCATTTAAAACAATGGCTTACAAAGATCATTACACTTTGCTCCAAAGAGATACTGTACCGCACATTTTTGTAATATGAAAACAGATTGAAACATCGGTTTACTGCATACACCCCAAAATGCTATGCCATACCTTAGGTGAGAGTCTATGAGGACATAATAAACATTTTTTGCTGCGTGAAATCCTAATTCTTTTGATACTATTCTGAGTGCAAAACACCCGGAGAAAAGTTTCTTGTTTATAATGCCTATATGCTTCTCAAATTTCAGACACTCATCAATATGAATTCCCAAGAACTTTGTGGAGATCTTATTTTCCACTAGTGTACTTTCCATATGAATTTCTGGTATATTGCACTTAAAGGTGATTATACTAGTTTTTTTAGTGTTGAATGACAGCAGATTTGCATCCCACCATTTTTTAATTTCGCTGAGGTCGTTACAGATGCACTCATATAAATTCTTCTTTTCAATACAACTTCATATAAAAATAGACTTACCCTTTCTGTTGGATTGATACTGTGTATGATGGAGGTGGCGCTGACGTAGCTGGAGGCGTCGTCGATGTTGGGGACGGTACCTAATAATAATATTTATTAACAATTAATGATACACAACATACATATGATAGGTCACACTGAATTAAATGAAACAATTACCGTTTCTCACGTTCTTTGTATAAAGATGGAGAAGTAGAAAGACAAAAGTTTCCTTTCCTGAAAATTAATCTCTCCTAAAAATGAAATGAAACCCATCAATTAATTACATTTCACAAATCATATGATATTAATGTTTCTTACAAAAGTACAATATGTAACTCGACACAAGTAATTCTAAGAATCAAAATATGTTGTTTTTTTTTTAAGTTTCCAAATCATATGAATTGTGTAATGTAATAAATTGATGAGTTTATGGTTTTTTCGCCAATAAATTATTTCTCTCACTGCCTGTATGTTTAAAATAAAATGGCATGTCCCTAAATAATTTGACAATCGCCCATATGCACGCCAAAAAATTGGTAATATCAAATAAACAAAATTGTAAAGGTTACCTGAGGCGCTGTAGGCGCGATAGCTGTCTGCAGCACTGGCTTCTGCACCTGAGTACTCTTCACGGATTGCATGATGATCGGAGGTTGCGAAATTGTTTGCCGGGCGCCCCACGCTTGTAACGGCGTCGGTCTGGCCATGGAGGCGGCCGAGGCGGTCGTCGTCGATACGGGAATTGGACTAGGCGATGCTGTCGACGCTGATCCTGCAATTGAAAATAATCACTTTTTTCATGACAATCAATCATCGTTTAAATGCAAATGTTTGACATTAGAATAGCGAATGTTCCTCCTAACGAAAATCAAGTAGTTTTCATAGAAGAGCTCTAAAACAACGCATTTTAAACTCATCATTTCAACCGTTCTTTTAATTATTTAAATACTTAAAACAGAGGAATGGCAATTGGCAACATCGGTTATAGCTAATAAAGGACATAACCATCAATAACAAAAACAACTACTATCATTGCTATTTTGAAACATGAAAAATCAAACTTACCAGAGTATATTCCCGAAGAAGGACTCTTCCGGAAATCCTGCGTAGGGCTTTGACGGTTCTGAATAGAGGCCGAGTACGATGGTGGCGGAGGCGGACCGTTAGATGAATTGCTCGATATCAAAGGGTACGGCGGAGGTGGTTCCGACGTCGAGACAGTACTGCTCTGGTACAAACTCAGGGCCTGCATCTGCTGCGAGAGTTGCTGCTGCGCTTGTGGGCCGTTCTGCACTACCATGGGCTGTCTGCCAGACGATGAGGACACACTGCTTACCGGACTAGTGCCTCTCTGAAAATTTTATGAAAAACTCTATATTTTAATTCCGAGATTATATCAACTGCTCTTCTCTAAAGGCCAAAGACCATATAGGCATTGGATGACAGATTGTTTATATAAATCAAGAACAGCAACGAACCAAGTATTGAGCCTTGAGGTACGCCAAAAGAAATTTCACGTTTCACTCTTTGCTAACGTTCAAAATAAGAATAAAATATATTGATTTTCGTCCGACAATCTGACTAGATTTTGTTTTTCTATTCTAAACCTCACCTGTTGCAATGCAGGCGAATTGTAAGCACCGCCCCCGGCCGGCGTCCTCGCCGGCACAACCGGCGCGGTTGCCGGCGACATCCTCTTGAACATCTGCTGCACGTTGGTCGGCACCGCCTGCTGCTGGTAAGAGCCTACTCCGTGCGGCGGTGGCGGCGGCGGAGTATTCCTCGGAGGTGGCGGGGGCGGCGGTTCGCCAAAGCTCGGCGAGTATCGGCTGTGGATGTCGGCGAGACGCGGACTGTCGGAGCGCGAGCTGCCGGCGCCGCTGTCGAGGGCGGGGCTGCAGCGGGGCGGCGGCAGCAGCTCGCGCTCGATGCTCGGCTTGCGGATGAGCTTCGTGTAGCCCGGCGGTTTGATCGAGGGGTTGTCCAGCGAAGGCTTGCCGAGGATGTCGAGGGCCACATCGAGGCGACCGTTGGAGATTTGCAGGGCACGGATTGAGGACTCCTGCGAAACGACATATAGAAAATGAGCAACTAATGGTAAACACCACGATTACAGTGTAATCTACCAATGATATTGAATGTATTCAAAATGACCTGGACAGCTTTTGTACCTACTTTGATACTAATTGTTTAAAAGTTAACGTTAAGAAATGTATCGTGTTGAGATTTTATAGAATAAGGCAGCCTGTCAGTGGAAACTACTCCAATAATAATATAACTCTTCAAACTGTCAAAAGCTTACGCTTTTATTCATGGGTAATGAAGTAATAACTTGACTCTAGGGTTTGTTTGCACATTGATGTAACATTTGGGAATTTCCAGACTTTATTAAGTTTGTGTTGAATTTCATTAAAAAAAAAAGGTCAAATTGATAGCTGACATAGACACGTTTGTTTTTCTAGAGTGAAGCCAAGTACAATTATCAAAATTTGATAACGTAATTTTCATTTCTTGACACCGAACTTTCGTGACTCTAGTGGAGCAATGATATGCTTCGAAACATGGTTCCAAAAAAAAGGTTATTTTGGTGAAATAAAAGTTTCATATTCTGTGAACACGTTTGAAATGATTGAGGGTGATATTTTGCAAGTTTCTATTGCCAGAAGCGAGTTCCTGAAACAGTTGATATTTCAACAGTTTCAACTGTTACAATAGATACATATCTTTTATATCCTCTACTTTAACATATTTTGTACCATGCACCATTTATATTTTTATTTTAAATTCAGTTGGTATGTATTGGATTTTTTTAAGTATGTACTACGCAAGCGTTGTCTACAAGATTATGTCTTATGATAATAAAACATATTATTATTATTATTAAGGTGGTCGTATCTCCGAAACTATACCACAATGCTCATAATTTTAAAGTATAAATGAATAACTATTGGTACAGATATTCAACTCTTGCTGTAAATTAAAAAATAATACTCAAGTTAAAACTAAAAAATATTTACACCACAACCTCTCACCTCAGAATATCCCAACTGTCGCAACTGCATAACCACATCTTTCTCGTTCCCATTCCCACCAGAAGTCGAACTCAAAGAACTCACACCACTCGTTGCCGAAAAATTTGAAATGGTACTGGCTGCGCTGGAACTCATGGCTTCGCTTCCACTTTTTGCGAAAGGTCTGAGCGAGTTCTGGATTTCTTCCATGGCCTTCTGGTGATAGCCCGGGGACCGGGCTGGCGTATTCGGATTCATGTTGAGTTGGACCCGAGGCTGCTGGCCCATACTGGGCCCCACCAATTTGTTCTAGTAACTTACATTCAGACTGCGAGATAATCTAGGACCACAACAGATTCTACGGTTTGAGGCGTCTCTTTGTAACTGAAACAAAGTCGAGACCGTGAAGTTGGTCATATGTTCAGTAAGACAGTTTATATATGTAGTTATAGCATTGATCTTAGAGAAATTATTGAACTGGTCACTTCATTTCCCTGAAAGTTGTCTGCAGGTCCCGATGGAATCCCGCTATTCTCAATTAAAAATTGCATTTTTACCCTGGCCAAATCNAAAGACATTACTTACGGAAAATCCCCTATATGGTATTAATGACTTTTTCCATTCACTCCCGGGACCATAGAGCAAAGATGCCTTTCACGATTGTATGTATGTACTGTATTATTATTTTTATTGCACTGAATCTTCTGAAGATTTTATATTTTACTTTTGGCATATGTTAATTTGATGGTATTTTGTGACATGTTCTAAAGCTGTAGCTTTGTTATGAACCAAATAAAATATTTGAATTTGAGTTTTTCTGCTATAAAAATAACTATAAATATTAATAAAGTGTTAAGTAAATATATAAATGTACACATATACAAACAATATGTTTGTTAAACTGTTTTATTGTACATGGGTAAAACTATGATTGAGTAATTTTTGTATAAATGTATAAATAAAAAACACTACAAAGAGAAAGAAAGAAAAATGTATATATAAACATACATATACAAACATATATACATACATATGTACACATGAATATTATTAGGTGTTGAGGTTATCCTCAAAAAATTCAAATAATAATAATTAATGTCATTTATTGGTGAATACCAAAAGGCCATCGACTGTAGTCCTTCAGCAAACAGTATAGTAAGCCTTTTTGACCAGAGTTGCCTTCAAGTTTCTCCTAAAAGACACATTCTGTTATACTTTTAGGTAAATTGTTATACATTTTCACTCCATTATATATAATTGAGTTCTTGATTTCACTACTTATTGGGATAGGAACCTTTAATTGGCAAGCTTGTCTAGTATTGTGGTGAGGCGGAGAAGTAAAGGTACTTTTGTTCTTGCGTATAAGGTATGTTGATTCAAGAGTAAACAATGAACTCACAGTTGAAATTCCATGCATTTAAAACAATGGCTTACAAAGATCATTACACTTTGCTCCAAGGAGATACTTTATCGCACATTTTTGTAATATGAAAATAGATTGAAACATCGGTTTACTGCATACACCCCAAAATGCTATGCCATACCTTAGGTGAGAGTCTATGAGAACATAATAAACATTTTTTGCTGTGTGAAATCCTAGTTCTTTTGATAATATTCTGAGTGCAAAACACCCCGAGGAAAGTTTCTTGTTTATAATGCCTACATGCTCCTCAAATTCCAGACACTCATGAATTCCCAAGAACTTTGTGGAGATCTTATTTTCTACTAGTGTACTTTCCATATGAATTTCTGATAGATTGCACTTAAAAGTGATTATACTAGTTTTTTTAAATCAAATCAGTTTATTCATTCAAAGGACCCATTAGGGTATAGAACATGTCAGGATATAATGTCTTAGTGCACGTATATAAATATAGTAA
>NW_019293125.1:23153-35564 GCF_000500325.1 Leptinotarsa decemlineata | reverse complement strand
AGTGCAAGCACTGGTTGTGACGGCTTCTCTTCCTTGCGAGGCTCCTGCTGTCTTTTAGCCAAAGTCTTTTCTACCATCGCTTTGGAGTATCCATTCCGCTGAAGATCATTTTTGATGATGTCTAGTTCCTTCTCGAGACCTTCCTCCGTATTACAAAGCCCGAAAGCACGGTCTAATAGAGTTTTGATAATTCCTCTTTTAGTCGGTTGATGGTGGTTGGATTCGTGGTTCAGATACTGTCCCGTATGAGTTGGTTTTCGGTATACAGATGTTTCCCATTCAGTGTCGGTCCTCTTCACCAAAACGTCTAAGAATGGCAATTCGTTGTGGAGTTCCTTCTCCATTGTGAAATTGATGGAAGGTCTCACGCTGTTGATGTGTTTCAGGAAGGCGTCTAGTTCAGTATTCCCATGGTTCCATATTATGAAGGTGTCGTCTACGTATCTCAACCAGACTCGAGGTTTCTTGTGGACTTCTTCAATGGCCAGAGTTTCAAACCACTCCATATATATGTTGGCTATGAGTGGTGAAAGTGGCGATCCCATTGGCTGTCCCTAATCTTGTATAAAGAATTCGTCTTTCAGTTGGAAATAACAGTTTCGTACAGAGCATCCTAGTAATTCTATGATTACTTCTACCCGGTATGAGTTACTGGAGCATCCTCAGATGTTGATGTTATACGATATGTTGCAGTAGATTACAGCATAATATACATTGATGAGTTGATTGGTATTGAACATAGTTTTTACTTGCAATATAGCATAGTAACCTGTGTTTACTTTTTTGCTTATGGCATCAATATTATTTTCCCAACTCATTCCACTATCTATATAAGTTCCAAGGAATTTCGTAACTTCAGAAAGATGAAAAGTGCTATTTTTGACAACCACTTGAATATCAGTCACAAATCTCCTCCTAGAATGGAAAGGCATACAGACTGTTTTCTCTGCATTCACCATCAAAAAATTTATTTCACACCAATTCATGAATTCTTCTGCTGAATTATTTAGTTTTTTTTGTAAGTCTTCAGGACAATCTATATCAATGGCAAATGTAGTATCATCTGCATAGAGGACTACTGAATTTGAACTGATATAGTTAAGTAGATTGTTTATGAATAACAAAGATATGTCAACCTAATTTCTGGAAATCTTTTTATCAATGTGTTCAATTACAAACACAACTCGCTGAGTACTTAATTGTTGTTAACATTACCATCAACATTATCCTGGCATTTTGTCAGGTGCAATAACTATAATTGAAATAAATGCAGTAAAATCAAACTACAACACCATATGTCGCCTGGGGCTTTCATGAATCGAAACAAAATAGCTTCCTTTGATACTTTTTATGGTCGGCTGACCACATTCAGGGCATCATCCGCTTTGTGATTTACGTAAATTTCAATGCAACATACACGCATGCATGCCAGTGTAATGATATTATTTATGGATTAGTTGAGGCCAAATTGCATGACATTTCTAACGAATACGGCCCTTGGTTGTGCTTCCCTCCAGGGTTTCCTGTTTGTGCACGGAACTTAATCCAGGCCAACAGCTGTAATTGGGATCAGGGAACGTAATATATTTCGGAGAGAAAAACAATTATAGCATGGTTAAGTTGTTAGAACAGTAAGTTTTCTAAATGCACAAAATTGAAGTTTCAATTATAGCAATTACTGTTCCAACCAAAGTTTTACAGAAAATAGATATCATGGTAAGGGCTATCTATAGAACTATGAAATATAATTATTGAGAAAAAAAGGTTATGGTTTTGACATTCTACTCCTCCATCTTTATACATGGGCTGTTCAAAAAATAAAAATGAAAGTTCAAATTTCGCTGGCTACTTGGGAGTGTTTTGCGTTTTCGCAGTATCATTTCGGATATGCTATTAGTTACCTCCCTCACAGGTAGATGGGGCGATGACAAATATATTGTTTGTTGTCCGCCTCAGCCTAGTTCGAAGAATGATACTCTGAAGTAGTCTTTGGCCGTTGAAGCGGTTTAGGAGGACGATGGCTAATTTAAAAATGTGTTTTTGCTTCCAACACAAACATTCTGCTCCTTCACACTTAACACCCGTTTCCTCGTGTAACGCCATCTAGGGGACTAGACAGTAAATACTTCCTGTCCGATAGTTGTCAAATTGTACAATAGATGGCGGTAAGCTTCAATGCGAAACGAGAAGTTTCTAGTCTCCTTTCTCGAAAGTACTAGGCCCGCCAGCTGCCTCATATAAAAGCCGCGCGCCATCGTGAATTTAGTTAGGGACTAGCTAGGTAAAGTGCTGTAAGTGCGGTAGTGAATAATGTGAGTGGTGTGATTAGCAAGTTTTTAATACTCGTTTCCATACTTCGGCATTTTTGAAACAAAAACAAAAACAAAATTTAATTTTACCGGCCATAAAAGAAGTAATTACTTCTGTGCAACATAAATCAGCGGCAGATGTTATCCGAAAAATTCCTTTGAGCAATAGTTCCGTGCAAAGACGAATTGCTGAGATGGCTGAGAACATTGAAGAGTCTTTGTGCAATCATCTAAATACTTCTAAATTCTCAATTCAGTTAGGTGAGTCCACTTTACCAACCGATAAAGCATTGTTGTGTTATACTTGAAGAATATTATATCAGCTGCTACAGATGGCGCTCCGGCTATGACAGGACGTCACAAAGGCTTCATAGCGTACTTGAAAAATGAAATTCCAGATGTTCTCTCTGTACATTGCGTCATTCATAGGCGACATTTGGTTGTAAAAAATTTGAGTGAGCGCCTCTCTCAATCACTGCAATATATTATCAAAGCAGTCAATAAAATCCGAAACAGCCCTTTAAATGACAGATTATTCAATCAGCTTTTTGTTGATAATGATGAAGATTTCAACCGATTGCTATTTCACACAGAAGTGCATTGGTCATCAAAAGGTAACTGTCTGACTCGATTTTACAATCCATTTGACTCTGTGATAGAGTTCTTGGAAAACAAAGATAAAGGATTGCACGACAACCTCATCACTTCAAAGAATGACACTGCCTACTTGACAGACCTGTAACTTCGAGGTGACGACTTGAATAAAAATAAAACAAAAAATGTCATTGCTGCTTTTGTAGTCAAATTGCTCTCATACAAGAATATTATCGGCAGACGTGAGTTTCGCACTTTCCCCATTTTTTTTCAGCAGTATCCTTCAACAACAACGACTTGCAACTGCCAACATTTGCAGAACCTCCACAGTAATTTCGCAAAACGATTCCAGGACATTTTAAAATTGTCACGACATTGAAAATGTCGAAATTCGATTTCTAATGTATATATCCTTAAAAATGAAGACATATTTCAACTTTAATCGTCAAAATACTTTAAATAATCTCAACTTAAATAAAAATCGACGCGTCTGGTCGATTTTCTATTTTTTTACCAGTTCGCAGCTTAGCGGGGTGACAAGTTTTAGTTGATACACACTGTATAGCTTTGCACACATTGCATTAATTATTTCAGTTCGTCCTTCCGAAGTAATCTTGCCCTGACTCCAGTTCAATTGCCGCCAGTGTGGCCAAGCCTCCAGTCTCCCATTTTTTCTTAATTCACGAAACTAAAGAGATTCTGCACGATCTAACTTGCCAGTCACATTTCTTTCAAAGGCCGTCGCTGTATCCAGTATTCGTTAAGCCGATGTTAGCATTTTTTTTTTCGAATTTAATCGTGTTCCGGTGCTAGTTGGAGAAACGGGGTACTCCTGAAATTTCATTACACGTTTATCACGAGTTATGTCTGCTTGTTCCGTTTTCTCACTGCTGTGTGCACAAGTTCCCGATCCTGTTTATGCATATTAGAGTGGAAACTGTGACTTATAACAGTGAGGTTTCTAAAATTAATGCGGTTGAGTTTCTCACAGAGATATCTGTTGAGTTCAATGTTTGGGTTAACACACTCGTA
This sequence comes from Leptinotarsa decemlineata, assembly GCF_000500325.1. Lineage (NCBI taxonomy): Eukaryota > Metazoa > Arthropoda > Insecta > Coleoptera > Chrysomelidae > Leptinotarsa > Leptinotarsa decemlineata. The sequence continues at coordinate 31,629 of NW_019293125.1, read as the reverse complement.
AATGAATTGATTTATGTTATTTCGAAATGATTCATAAATGAGAAATAGTATCAATGAGTACGATGTGTTTCTTGCCTTCTTCAAATTAATCCTAAGGCTGTTCTATATTACTTATGAAAATGCAATATTCATCAGGAGAATCAGTATCTATTTCTTCACCATATTGATCACAGTATATGTATAACAGAAGCAACATTATTAAACTATAACTGAACTAAAATAATATGTATATGATAGTATTCTATACAATGAATAGGTATAAACTGTCAACTTTAAATTAGCATAATGAATTGAATTTGATACAATAAATAGATATAAACTGTTGAAAATAAATTAGCATAATGAATTGAAAATAAACTATATACATAATATGAAACACATAAAGACATTCAGTACTTTTTATTGAGTTCATTCTACTGGGGGTTTTATTCTCACTCATAAAAGTCATATTTTATTTTAGTAAGGTAGGCATCAAAATTAATTTTTTTTTTAGAAAGTGTGCTGATTAATAATATGATGAAACAGAGTTCGATCAGAATTTCTGAGCCAATTTTTTAGTTCTTTCTTGAATTTATTTTGTTTATTAATGAGTTGAAATAATAGTGAAATAAAATACAAGTGAAAATAGAACAATTGAATAAATGAAAATAAAGGAATGAAAAAAGAAAATAAAAATAAAAAGTGGAGAGATTCCAAATCACGTTAGTTTTAGACGTCTCGATTGTTAGTATCTACAGTCGTCTTCGGGTGATGACTGGACTGATTCCTCCGAGAGATGACTTTGTTTCAAAATTCGCCTAACTAGACGCTGCGCTGTCGAAAAGTGATTTCCGGCATTGTGGATTATAGTTGGAGGTGGCTTTTCTAGAAAATCAACCGTGGAGTGGGATGCAAATTGTTCAGCTAGTAGACTTGCTTTTTTTACGGCAGTAAAAACGTGGATGACTTAGGATACTTGCTAGACTTTATGAAACTGATTTAATGTTCACCCAAGATAGGAAATTTTCATTCTCAGTGATTTTCAGAGTATATTTTAAAATCTACATTTCTACTATGATTTTCTACGAAAATAAGTATGCTATTATAGAGAATCCTCTTGATAAAGCAACACAAGGATACAATCTTCCGGAATTGAAGGATGTACCTTGATCAATTAGCAATTTTAAGCTGATAATTCAATGATAATTTATTCTTCAGTACAACTGATACATTTTGTATCAACTGTAACAATGTATTCATCCACATATTCATACAAATTGTCCTTGATGAAGGGTGTACGGTCATTTCATATCCCTATAAATAGTTATTCACTCAACTTCAATCAGGTAATGGCAAGAAAATTGGTCTCGTTCGTAAGTCGACATCAACGCCATAGGAAGTTATAAATTAGTCGCATGGTTACGATCATTACTGAAATTGTTTTTGAAATTATGCCCCCTCAGTTATTCCCACGATTTAACCATAATGATTGAACTTCATCATGGCCGGTGAATTGTTTCACTGGTGTCGTCATTTTCAATTTTATCGTCTTTGTATGGAGGTATTAAATGAATCAGGAATACGAGGCAAAACACAACTACTTGAATAGCAGTAGGCAAATAGTGAAAGTAAACAATACTCTCAGTTCTGAAAGAGAAATTACTTATGGTATACCACAGGGTACTGTGATTGGACCTACATTATTTTCATTATATATCAACAGCCTACTTACCATGAAGATAGATGGTTCCATTTACAGTTTTGCAGATGATACGGCCATAATATATACTGATGATNATATTTAAGTAACTGAATTTTTCAGGTGTATAATTTACATAACGTTTTCATTGTTGAAATCTATATTCTGCTTTGCTTTCAAATAATGGAATTAGATTCTAAAATGTATCTCCCGTTTCGTTCAAAACTTTTTTCTGCACTAAATCACGGGTAACTGGAAATATTTAAATATCTAAATATTTCATCTGTTGTACGAAAATTCGCTAACAATCATAATTCTTAAAATATGTTTTTTATTTTGATTTTCTCTTGAACAACCCATCAAGAAGGTTACGTAAAGCGCCATCTGCCCGCGAATAGATCAAGCAATAATTCCGATAATTCTGTCAATTCAGATCCCAAGCTTGAGAGTTACAAGCAAACAATCATACATACAAACAAACATACATACGTACATACATACAGGTGAAGCTAAGCTAAATCGTGCAAAATACGTAATATTCCATGTTATCTTGATAAACTACTATAATTAGCAAATAACTAAGTAAATAAAGTTAATATTTAATTAGACATCTACAAGACTTTGAGAAGGTTGTAGAATCTTCTTGAAATGATATTTGCAGATGTCTATTCATTGCTGTTTTAAATTATATATTAACCTGAGTGACCTACGTAAAATTTCAGCCCATTGAAAGTTATTTCCCAGAGTGTTGGAGGTAGGAGGGTCTAGGCCTAAAAATTTGTTAAATTTGACACATGTTTTTATAAGAAAGATGCAAGTAAAAAAGATAAAAAAAGGATTACAATCAATCAAATCTATTTATAAATGTAAAAATTAAAAAATAACGCTGAATCAATAAAGATTTCAAAAATATCAATTGACAAAAATTAAATCATCTTTCATATTGGCAAATCTCCCACCCAGGAGCAGCAGGAGCAGCTGCAGGAGCTGCAGAACAACATTGTTACGGGGTATATTATCAGCTTCAAACTTAGTTGGGTAACGAACTGACAGCAACAGATTGGGGTTGGAAGCAACATCAACGTGGCATCAAGCCCAAATTTACAGAGAAGGAATTAATTTCGGAAGTATCTCCTTCATTTCCTCACAATTGGACTCTGCCCTGATGGTTTGTCCCGACCACCATACTGACCACCATACAGTATACATGTTTTTTTAGGGTTTTTGCTTCTGGGGAGGCTGTGGGTGTCCAACTACTGTCCTGAACGATTATTAAAATTGTGAGGAACCCATTTTTCGAGCTTCTTAACCTTTACATCATGTTTTAAACCATCAAAAACCGCCTGGGAGCTGACGTGTAGTTCTTTCGCCATCCCACGCACTGTTTGTGACGGGTCAGCCTCCAGCAGGGTCCTAAAATCCTCGTCCTGTCGACCACTCAAGCGTTCATTTTCGAGGTTGAAATATCCGGAACGAAATTTCGCAAATCAATGTCAAACAGTGCATTCATTAACACTATCATTGTCAAATGCCTGATTAGTTTTTTGGGCTGTTTCGGCAACGCCTTGGTTCGATTTGAATTCGAAGAGAAAAATTGACCAAACGACATCATAAAGTAATAAGCTAAAAAGTGACAAAAAATGAAAATTTGGAAAAAAATTAATAGTATCAATGTATAGAGTACAAAATTCTTTATCGATCAGTAGAATGAATTATTATTTAGATTTCAAGCCACAAAAACAAATGACATTAAAACGAAGGAAACTTTTGAAACCAATCTCCATAAATAGGGCATTTCGCTCGCTGAGCGAATTTGCATATCACAAAAATGTAATGTCACATTATAATGATTGAAATTTGATTTAAATCAGCAAAATTCTCCAATCAGATTGAAGAACCGTTATTATGCTAACTTCGCGGTCGGATCGCCCTACGGCTTTGAAAATTATAGAAAAACATTCCCTTTCTCAATTGAATTTGTTATGCAAAATTAAATAAACGTTCATATAATTTTCATAAATGAAGTGACTCCCAGAGAGTAACGCCTTTGGCAGAATTACTTCAATTGGTGGTCTTTGCATTCCTTCAGAAGAAGAAGTAGAAGTATATGTTGAAGTTAATTTCCTTTTTTTTAATTCACTTTATTTAATGAATTATTGAATGTAGCCGTTGTAACTACATGGTAGGAAATCATAATGAAGAAATGAGAATTGAAACTTTCTATGTTTTTTACCACATAATGTATACATAATGTATAAGTTTGAAAATGTCCTTATAAGACGAAACTGCAGTAACGTTAGTTACAAATAAAAGTGGTAAAAATAAATATAGTTTGGAAAACTAAAAACACGCTTTTAAAGTACATCGAATTGAGAAGTTAAAAGTATTTTTTTTTAAATGAGCCTAAAACAATAACGAACAAAAAATACTAGTATTATCGTGAAAAAAGCGACGGGCGCTTGATGTACAAAAAATATGGCACAAAGCGTCCACGCTTTTTTAAAAATATTATACAAATAAGGCAGCAGACACGCGTGTTAATGAAAAAAAATACTTTTTTCAATTGAAGAAATACATGTAAAGTGAGTTCAAATTATATCAAGGAGGTTAAGTAGGTACAGCGCCATCTGCCCGCGAATAGATTAAGCAATAATGTCGATGATTCTGTCAAATACATATCCCGAGCTTTAAAACGAAAAGGAGAGTTACTAACAAACAAACAAACATACATACAGGTGAAGCTAATAGAAGCGTGTTAATGTTAATAATCAATAGTTAAATAAAACATCCTTTTTTCAAATGAAGCAAATTAACTTCAAACGTTCCAGCCAGTCTCGATATACCTACACAGTAGGTTTAATGGACTGACGCTTATCAGAAAACAACTATTCCCCGGCTAATACCACGAAGGACGTTGAATTTTATCCGACAGGCGTCAGTGCAGGAATCTTCACAGAAAATTTCCTGCATATGAAATTGGCAATTCAACTGAAAGAGTCGACCTTCAATTCTTGAACGGGCACACTTGCAGACCGGTTTCGGGCTTATTAGCCACTCATTAGTGCAAGATAGTGACCATCATCGACCTAAAGTCGATGATATTTCACAATTGAAAATCGGAATTCTTCCAGAGTATTTCATTCCTCTTCCGAAGTTGGAGCGAACACCACAAAGTATCACTCCATCTAGTGGACGAGGTATTAACCAACTGCACATCCGTAATTTGCCCGATTCCTCTGCATAAGGAAGAAAAACTTTGAGTGGGCTATGCTTGAAGACTGGCAATAAACAAATAAAGCAAATGAACTTTGAATGCATAATAAGATACTTGTTTCAAATGAAGAAATACATATAAAGTGAGTTCAAATTATGCCAGCGCCATCTGCCCGCGAATAGATCAAACAATAATGTCAATATATCAATGAGGTTACGTACAGCGCTATCTGCCCGCGAATAGATCAAGCAATAATATCGATAGGTATATCAAAGAGGGTACGTACAGCGCCATCTGCCCGTGAATATATCAAGCATAAGGAGAGTTACAAACATACATACGTACATACAGGTGAAGCTAATAAAAGGGTGTTAAAAAATATAGAAAGTTTCAATCCTTTTTTCTTCATTGCCTTATTTAAAGTCGCATCAATCTCCAGGGTTATTAACGACTGAACAATGCATCAGTTGCAGGTTTATTATACAGTATAAGGTTGAACAAGTTAACATTTTCTAAATTTTACATATTTTCAATATTACAGTCAGGTTCTAATGCGTGGTTAATTGAAGGTGGGATGCCACGAGTTAATCTTATTGTCTCTGAAAGTTTTTCACATTTTTCCATTTGAAGAGGGATAACTAGGAATCTAATATACTTTTTTTCAGAAATTCATCACTCCTTAAAATCTTCCCCTTTTCATTAAAAGTATGAGAAATGTTTAGGACATACGTCCATAGGACGTTTTTTCCTTAAAATGGGTCTAAGAATTACCTCCTCAAATATTAGCATGTGTTTAAGGAACACCCTGTGACACCAAGTGAGACCGAATCTCTGCAAATATTGTCGACCACATTTAAACAAATATGCATAAAAATTCACTCTTTCTGATGTGAACTCAATTTGCAGATAATATTACGAGTACAAACCAAAGGGCTCTGTACGCTGTAAAACTGACTTGACTATTGATTTACAGCTGCAGTATATTCGTAGTGACGTAGCTGAGTTGTTTTTATGCAGAGCTACATTTAAATTTCAAATCGAGCAGAAATTTGTCATGATATCAGGTTGTTTATACACGAAGGAAAACGTAAGACTTATTGAAATGAATCGATTTCTGAACTGTTCAATTGAAATTCCGTTTCAGATCTATTGAAATTTCTGACGATTTTTCAGAGGCTTTCAGATGAAATTTGGAATATTTACAAATAACACTTCATTGTGAGAGTTTCAATGAACAGCTCAAACAAATTAACACGTGTTTCACACGTGTTCGAATCAAATGAATTATATCTTATTAGTGCATGTACACCTACATATAGTGCATTTACAACTATAGACAAATTTTCCAAATGGATGTAATCTACAACGATTTAAATCCAATGTGAATCGCTACTTTGGCACAGGCACCGCTCTGAGAGCGCTTTGAAGATTTTCTTATAGTGCTTGAATAAAAATAAAGTTGTCTGTCTGCAAATAAAGCCGCAGAGAGACATGGAAAGCGATTTCCTTCGTCAAAGTTTGCCATCATACTTTCGTTCACTCATTTCATTAGCGAAAGTGGTGTCATCTGTTCTTTCAACACCGCCATCTATAGGATTGAGAGAAAACCTAATATTCGAATAACAAAGATAAAAGAGGCTCCTCAAGGCGGTCAATTGCAAAGTCAAACTCCGACACCGACCCAGTAGTGATAAACTGAACCTCTCGAATGTCCCGAAAAACCCAAGCCGGAAAGTATTTTTTTTTTGACAGTTGAGTGGTTTAGTCTAGCACCAGTGATGAAATCTTAGCGGGTCGAAACACCCTTATTTGGTGTTGAATTTCAAGTTTATTCCTTCACATTAGTTGAGATGAGCTATCGAAATTTTTGAGGTTCTCTTCGGGGCTCGTTGCGAACTCTTAATTTTTTGAATTCAAAGATAAACTCCTAATGGAATAATAATAAATCGCAAATTGAATAATGTTTAATTCATATACAGGGCTTTTCATGATGAGCGTTAATTAGCCGTTTCTGACAAACTTTCCAACGGATCAACCTGTAAATTTCACAGTATGCATAAATCAATATGACTGTAACTTTTTATAAGGTAGATAAATACCAATTTCGAATTGACTGATCTGAGACAGGATCAAAAAGAAATATCACTAAGTTTAAAAAAAATGTTGAATATCCAAAATAAGTGATGAATTCAAAAAAACGAGCAAGAAAATGGTTTCGAGAAAAAAATTGAAGCCACTTTGCATATCATGAACAGCTGCTTTTGAGACCAGTTGAAGTTAGGGTTGCCAATTAGCAGTGATTCTATATAAATAATTTTACTAACACTGAAATGGCTGACATGCACTTTATTTATGGTTTAGCAAATGGAAATGTGGAAGAATTCACCAGGACAAATATCTTAAGGGAGTAATTCCATGTGTTGAAACATTTAGAACGCTACATGCAAAATTATGTGAAACTGGGAATTTTAATAAAAATGCAGGTGGTGGAAGACCAGAAACTGTAACATCGCCTGAACTAGAAGAAGCTATACTTGATGCGATAGAAGATGATCCTTCAAATAGTACCAGGAAGATGGCACTGCAGGTGGAAGTCAGCCCAGAAACCGTAAGGACAGTTCTATAAAGAAACCTCCTATACCAATATCACATACAGCGGGTCCAAGCTCTACTACCAATAATAAAACTCAAAGTGTTACAGTTTTGAAACTGCTCTCACTCAAATATATTTCAAAATCCCAACTCTTTTCGCAATGAAACGTCATTCCATTAAAAAATCAACATTGTTTCTAAAAAAATACATGCTGCTTAAATTTTGAATCACGATTAATTTCAGCGAATCTGGGATACAATCCAAAATTGTATTTTGCAAATCAAAAGAAATAGAAAATCGATTGACGAGCTTTCATCCGTTGATAGAAATGAGGATCGTTCATCTCAGTTTCCAAGAATACATCATCATCCTTCAGCGTCGTTTTTTCTGTCTGTCGATAAAGCAATCACTTTGTGATTCCTTCATTTTTATTGAATCAGCCTACTCATTTATTCCGAGAATAGTTCTCCGTTAAGCTGTTTCTCTTCGAAGAGAACCATTGGCGATATTTCCTATTCAGGTTTACATAGTTCCAAACACATCAGATTCCTCCCACATATCAGAGTTACGACACAATAACTACTCGGTCACTCGAGTGAGAGACGCCGGTTGGAAATAATTGTTGACCCGAGAAAGTCAAAGACCTTCCGATACTCCGACAGTAGATAACTTTACTGAAATAAATAATAATTGAAAAAACTTAAAAAACACGCTTCAGTAGCGACGGAAACTAAAAAATGAAAAATAGTTCGAGATTGTGTTCAAGATCGATAATAAATCTTTAGGCTTTTACAAAGGCTGTTATCAGAATAAATACAGGCTGATTCACGGTGGATGGCACATTAGACGTTTCTGGTGAACCAGACAACGGATCACTTTGAAAATTTAATGGAGGGCATATTCGGACATTCTCTAGCCAACTAAAATATTTTCGACAATGCGGTGTTGCCGCTTCTATTAGAAAGCAGTAGCAACTTTGATTTTTCAAATG
>NW_019293124.1:10853-33758 GCF_000500325.1 Leptinotarsa decemlineata | reverse complement strand
AAGAAGTCAGCTTTCTAGGACACATCGTCACTCCAAATGGGATAAAACCAAACCCAGCAAAAGTCAAAGCAATCATGGACTATCCTGTACCTCGAACTGTCAAAGAGATCAGAGGATTCCTAGGACTCCTAGGGTACTACAGGAAGTTCATCAAGGACTTCGCCAAGACTACCAAACCGTTAACCTCCTGTCTCAAGAAAGATGCCCATATAGAGCATACGCCAGAATTCCTAAAATGTGTTCAAACTTGTAAAAACCTGCTTACCAATGAACCACTACTACAGTATCCGGACTTCACAAAGCCCTTTAATCTGACCACAGATGCCAGCAATTTCGCCATAGGAGCCGTTCTGTCCCAAGGACCCATAGGAAAAGACAAGCCAATAGCTTATGCATCCAGGACCCTGAACGAAACTGAAATGAAGTACTCTACCATCGAAAAGGAAATGCTTGCAATAGTTTGGGCCACCAAATATTTCCGACCGTATCTTTTCGGCAGAAAACTCAAAATTCTGTCAGATCACCGCCCCCTCCAGTGGTTCTTCTCCTTGAAGGATCCAAACTCAAAACTGGTCCGATGGCGCCTGAAGCTAGAAGAGTATGACTACGAAGTGGTCTACAAAAAAGGCACAAGCAACACCAACGCCGATGCGCTCTCCAGAATAGAGATACATACAAAGGATCTCCATGAAGCAAACTACGACAAGGCATCTCTATTCAACCATCCTCCATCAGAATTTCCTGAGTCTGCAGATGACATCATCAACGATCTGTTTAAAGATTGCTTTCATCACCATTTTCCTGAAGATAAGGACCCCATACCGCAAGAACAAGAAATTCAGAATGAACCCCCAACCGAAGGAGACAAAGAATGCGTGAACCTGAACCCGGAAGTTACCCCAGACGATACTATTGGCATCACCAACCATACAGCCAGAGAAAGTCCAATATTAGAAATACCAATATCAAGGCGGATTTACATCAGACGAGCGAATGTTCATTCTATCTCCACTCTCTTAAATTTGTTTAGTGTAAACAGACCGAGAGCATTCTTTCGTTGTTCTATGGAATATTCTAAGAATACTCGCTCGTTTGATGTAAACTTTACTAGAGCGTGCGACCAGTTGCTTAGAGCGTTCTTGGGTGTTCGGACTTGCTCGCTCCCCGGAGCGGTCTCTTCAAAACGTTCTTGTGTTCTAGTGGTTTGAATACATACTTATCGATTTGATTATGGACTGGTCTCAAGAAAAATGTCTATTAATGATAGAAGCCTACCAAAATTCCAGATGTCTGCGGGATCCGACTTTTGAACACTATAAAAATACAAATCGCAAACAAGATTCTTGGCAGGAAATTGCAAATCTACTAGAATGTAATGTTGAAGAAGCAAAGAAAAAGGTGGACTCGCTTCTTGCATCTTACCGCCGAGAAAGGCAAAAAACAATGACTACGAAATCAGGTAGCGGTGCCGACAGCGTTTATAATTCCAAATGGTTTGCATATAAAAACATGCACTTTTTGATGGATAAATATAAACCAAGGAAAACACTTGATTTCGACATGAATCAAAATAAAATCATAGTAAGTAGGTTCTCATTTATGTTTATTCATTATTTAATAGGTACATATAAAACCATTTCGGAAAATGTGTTAGTAGAAATTAATTATGCAATATTGTTTTGCCATGGCAAAATATTAGTGAAATTAAAATAGTCTTAAAGAAAAGAAGTTGTCTTATGTTGGTACTATAAGGAAAAATAGGAAACAGCTGCCGCCTGCATTTGTGGCCACGATACACAGACCTGTACAAAGTAATTTGTTTGGTTTTTCCAAAGATGCCACAATAGTGTCTTATATTCCAAAAAAATAAAATAAAAATGTTACCCTTGTATCTAGTTTACATCGTGACGATGCAATTGACGAGGAAACAGGCAATAATCGTAAGCCAGAAATTATAACGAGCTATAACAAAACGAAATCGGGAGTGGACGTGGTGGATAAAATGTGTGCAAGTTATAATATCGCCAGATATTATAACTTGCACACATGTTTATATTTTTTTCCATGTTGAATATGGCGGGAATTGATTCTCAAGTAATTGTATCAAGAAATGGAAGCAAAGTGATACGAAGGCGTCTTTTTTCACAACTAGTAACAGAATTAGTGTTGGAGCACTTGAAACAAAGGAAGCTAGTTTCCCCTGGTCTGCCAAAAAATCTTCAATTGAAATTAGGGAATGTTTTCACAAAATCCACCCCAAGAAAACGAAAATGTCCAAAGGAAGAGAAAAGCGTGTGTGACGTGCTGCGCAGAGGTAAAAAAGAAGACTCCCAAACTATTATAGCAAAGACGTAGCGAAAACATGCTATCTCTCGAATAATGCAATTGCATTCCTCTTTGATGAAATTCGTTACGAAATGGGTGGTGAACAAGTGGCTGTTAGAAAACCCAGGATAACATCTACAATGAAAACCAGGAATAACTCGTTCGATTGATGACTTATTTATTTTGTAGAAATTCATAAATATTACTGGAGCTTTTTCCAACACCAAATCGTTATTTTTACACCTCGACACGTGTTTCGATCACCAAGTGATTATCTCCAAGAGGAAGATAAAACTAATAACTACTCAAAACTAAAACTACTTATACTAATCAGGTACATCATACAGGTAGGTAATCAGTAATACCACCCATACAAGTGTACCACCCTAAATTAATTTTCCAATTGGCCTTTCTATTATTTACATTATGTCCTTATGTATACACGTGTCGAGGTGTAAAAATAACGATTTGGTGTTGAGAAAAAACTCCAGTAATATTCATTACTACACCAAAGGTTCCAAAACAGTATATCACAAGTAGAAAGTCATGTTGAATATAGAATAAAGAAAATACTTTTGTCTAGTTTCTACTGTGTTTATTCATTCATTACGACCGGTTTCGGCTTATAAGGCCATTTTCAAGTAACTACCACAAATTGTCAAGTTACGTCTTAAATAGTGTGGACAGGTATCTGCTCTAGGTACCTGACCTAACACGTTACAAATATAACAATATGTCACGATTACCAACTATTGGATGGATCCTAAAATTCCTAAATTCAAAAAGGGGCGAGCGGCATAGATCTAGTTGGTCGTTGAGCTTTATGAACTTGAGGTCCTTGTACAATTTATTTATTTCCAACGCTTCCAATAAATTCATTTCCCTTTATTCATTGCATGGTTTGTTTCTTTCAGATGTCCATATATGGCTGATTTTTCATCTGATAATACATGTTCTCGGTATCTTATGTCGAAGTTTCTGCCTGTCTGACCTATATAAGCTGCTGGGCAGTCCCCACATTCTAGTCTGTATATGCCCGATTTTTTCCATTTATCCCTTTTGGGTTTTGCGTTGAATAACATGTTTCCTAAATTATTCTTGTTAGAGAATGATGTGCTTATGTTGAGTTTTGAAAAATAGTTCTTTATATTTTCTGAGAGCTTCCCTGAATAACTTATGCTAGCATATTTTTTACCTTCTTTATGTTCTTCCTGATTTAGGTATAGTTCCTTCATGATCAATTTATTGTTCTTATTGGATATCAGTTTTTCAATTAAGTTGGCGGGAATATGGTTGTTATATGATATCTGCTTTATGATCTTAATTTCTTCTTGAAAAGCCTCCTCTGATAACGGTATCATAAATGCTCTATGTATCATAAATCTGAAGGCCGATAATTTGTGTGATAATGGACTGAAAGGATCCATCGGTATTGTATAGTCCGTGAAGCTGTTTTTTCTATAGATGTTGAACTGAAATTTATCATTGTGTTTTGTAATAGTGAGATCCAGGAAGTTAATGCTGTTGTTTTGTTCTATTTCGACCGTGAATTTTACCTTATCGTGTAGAGTGTTGAGGAAGTTCACCAACTGGTTTATCTGTCTCTTCGAGCCGTCAAAACCCACTAGGATATCGTCCACATATCTGAACCAGAGTAAAATGTGTTTTTGGGATAAGGCATTTTTCAGGATACAAGTGTTTTCTAAGTTATCCATAAAAATTTCTGCTGGTCAATGGTGACCCCATTGGGAGGCCTGTATTTCGCAGGTAGAAGTTGTCATTGTACTTAAAGTAATTTTGTGTGAGACAGATATGAAAGAGGTTGCATAGTTCCTCAGTGATATATGGATTGGTATTCTGTTTATCCAATAGGTCTTTCAGCAGAGGAAGGCATTCGTTCGTCGGAATATTTGAAAACATGTTTTTCACATGTTCGGTAATAGTAATGGATAACGCTTCTTATCACAGCCAATTAGTAGCACAGCTGCCAATTATGACCACCAGAAAAGCAGACATGCAGAGTTGGTTAGGACAAAAAAGAATTCCATTTCCCGAGGACATGGTTAAGGCCGAGCTTATGAGTGTCATTAGACAGCATCGTGACATTTATCGCCACCATGTGATGGATACAATAGTTCGTGCTGAAGGCATCACCATTTCGAAACTTCCTCCTTACCATTGAGAGTTAAACCCGATAGAATTGATCTGGGCTCAAATTAAAGGCTAGTGAAAACGTGACATATAAAATTTCTGATGTCAAACATTCATTAGAACTCGCAATGGAACGAATACGGAAAGAAGATTGGGCTAATGCTGTAGCCCATGTGATCAAGGAAGAAGAGAAAATGTGAAGATTGGACGGGATGGTAGACACTGTTTTCGACCAAATAATAATAGATTTAAGTGTGACTGGGGATTCCTCTTCGGACGAGTCAATGGATTCTGAAACTTCATAAGCATAAAATAGGTAATTATTTCTTTGCTTTGTAGTTCTCTTTCTATATAAAAGAAACATAATTTATTTTGTCAATTTTTCTGTTTTTCTGAAGTACTGTATTAGGCATAATAGGAATGTAATCAGTTTTACCATTGACACCAAGTAGCGCCACCTACTATAACAATTTTCACGTGATTACCTATGTGTTTGAATAAATAAAAATGTTGTTATGGCATCGCTCCTTGCCGTGTGAATCAATAGGGGTTATGATTCATTCTTGATATTATTCATTGTATGATGTTTTATGATTCATTCTTGATATTATTCATTGTCTGATGTTTCAGTTTATTACGAAAGGGATTATTCATTAATAAATGTGTCGTTGTACAGATCAGTCATTTTCTTAGTTTTGTGCGATAGTGCCTTTGAGTCTCTTTTATATTTTAACATCAGAAGTGGGATTGAGTACATTCACGTGTCTTTAATTGTGTGTTGTGCAACGAAAATTCAAAATGGGTGACGATAACAACCTCTACCAGGATCTTCTAGAAAAACATATAGTGCAAAAAATTATAATATAATATTGACTTATCTTACATCAGCAGGATATTGTTCGATGACCCGAAGACGACATCAATTATTTTGCTGATATCTACAAATCGGCAATAATTTATATATAAATAGGTGCAATTGATTTGTAATAGCCAGTACTCATATTTCATAGTTATTAGTTGTTACTCTGTTCAAATAAAAAGTTTTTAAAAACCCTTTTGTGTGAACGAGAAATATAATTCACGTATAAGGCATCATTGTTGCAATACCCGGTAGGGGTTGTGGTCTTGGAATATTCAATGTATTATTTTCGAGCTTTCTGTACAAAGAAGACCGTTGAAATATAGTGCTGTCAGATTCCTTTCCAAAATCTCCAACATCGATGTAAATGAAGTTGTAATTCGAATCTGCAATTGCCAATAAAACAATGGAAAAAATTCTTATAATTATAAAAAAGAGACCCGCTCATTTTTGGTTTTCCAAGTCTGATATGCTTTCCGTCAATAGCTCCCAAGCAATTTGGAAACTGGCAGTATTGTTGAAAACCTTCAGCAACCGTTTTTCACCGTTCTTCCGTTAACTTGAGAAAGGATTCTGGTAAACATTCCCAAATCGCCATGCAAACTTTTCTCAAAATTCTTCCGATTGTTGTATGTCCTATTCTGTATGTCAAATGCAGATCAATCTGATCGCATCCACTACCCAAGTATCTGCAACAAATAGAAAAATATACTCACGATTCAGAAATGATTTGTTAAGAATATTGGAAAAATATATACCCGTTGTATAAATTTTTCAACATGTTGAAAAAATTGCTTATTTTCATATCAATTATACATATATTCTTTTTTATTCAAGCAACAAGTTGATTAAAAAGTGGAGGAAGATAAGAGATAGCTATTTCAAAAGTTAAAAGAAAAAAACCAAGTCTGGACAGGCTGCTGACAAGGCAGTTATCCTTCCTTGGATCTAGTGGGGCCACAACTGAAACTCAGTCCAGCTTAGCAGGAACTCACGAAGATGAAGATGTTGCTCAACCTGAAAATCAATCTGAACAAACAGTCGAATCAGAGGGATCAGAACGTCCAAAATACGACCAATGGAATTCAATGAAACGTAAACGAAACGTGGACTCCGCATTGATAGACTTAATGACGAGGCCTACGCCTACGCCTCCTCTAGCTTCACAACCTGATCCGGACAGATCGTTTTTCGAAAGTGTCCTTCCCTCAATCAGCAAATTTGACGAACATCAAAAAATTGAGTTTTGTTGTGAAGTTCTGAAACTAGTTAAACGTATGAGGAACACACAAACCTTACATCACCCGAACTTTCCATCTCACACGTATCCAATTTCACACCCTAACCCTTATCCCCCTCAAGCTTCTCTTCACTCTCACACAAACTTGCAATCTTCTCAATCTTACTAATCCCCCCCCTCCCCGTCCACATGCACTATTTACAGTTTCACCTCCAACACCTTTACCTTTCCCTCAATTGACCGAACTCCGAACAGTTGCTTCCTCATCTTCACCAGTCACTGATGTTAATATAATGTCTCCAACCGAGTCAACTTCTACTAGCCAAGATCAAGATGATAGTTTGGATTTATTCTCGTAAAAATAATACTTATAGTTGAGAGTTTGTATTTTTTAATAAAGAATAATGTTTATCACGTGAAAAATAAATGCAGTTAAACACAAAAATAATTTTCTTCTTCACTTAGCTCAAAGTTACAGCTAGCATTTCCAGTGGTGGAATGGAAAGTCTCATCCAGGTGTCTTGAGATTTGATTTTGTCTGTAATTTTTGCTGCAAGCTCGTCAAATGATTTAACCCTCATTCTGAAATAATTACAAAACTTATCAGGATTTTCTCGTAAATTTGCGAAGAAAGTACGGAATCTACCCCTGGAAAGTCTCAAATCCGTGTAGGGATGTACCCAATAACGTCTGTCTCGTTTGCAAAGGTACTTTTTGTACACAAGGTAAACAAAAACGATTTTTCTCCGATGGTCGTCCATCGTAACCTATCGAACGCCGATCATACTCACACTGACAGTATTTAAAAAAACTAGTGTGCATTGAGTTGATCCAGCTGCGCAACGACGCCGGAGTAGTGTGCATTAAATTTATCCGGCCCCCAACGGCTCCGAAACTTAGAAAATCGATTGTCTACATCGGGTCTTAACCTTCCGTCGGGCGCGCCTGATCTGACAGGCACACTACTGACTATTTTGTGTTTATTTAGGTATTGCAAAATTAGCCATATCTGCAACGCTAGGTATTCTCCTAGTCCGAGTGGCACAATATAATAGTGTATGGCTGACAGCGTTACGTGCAGCAGGTTATACGTTATAGTTGAAAACGATCTCTCAGATCGCCGCGCCCGTCTATGTTCGAATTGAAAAGTAAAAAAAAATTACTTTTGATATAGTTTTGTCAACAATTTGTGTCACTATTGGTAGGTAATATGTGTATTTTCATTTTTCGTTCAAGTCGACTCAATGAGACAGTCACGATCTGTGAGATGCACGCGCCTTATACTGTTACATTACAAAATTGATTTCAGGTTACAAGAGTATAATGGCTTCAAGCAGCAGACGTTTTAATCCAGATGACCCGCAAGATGCCGAAATACTACGACATGTTGGAGGACGATGATGATAATCATGTAAATGACATCGACTTAGAAAGTGATAGTAAAAACGAAGATGAAATTGAAACAAGGGAAGAAAAATCTGAGAATGAACAATCAGAACAATCTTAGAGTGAAGACAAAGATGATATTGACAATTATTTTTTAGGAAGGATAAACTAACCAAATGAGCTAAACGCTGAAAACCTTCTTAAACTCGTGCTCATAATATACTCACAAAGATTGCGTGTATAAAAGGTTCTGCTAAAGAAGCTAAATCATTTGTTGATGCTAAATAATTTAGCAGGAGAATTCATGAATTGGTGTCATAGAAATGTTTTGATATTGAATGCAGAGAAAACAGCCTGTATGCATTTCCATTCTAGGTGGAGATCTGTGACTGATATTCAAGTGGTTGTCAAAAATAGCACTATTCATCTTTCTGAAGTTACGAAATTTCTTGGAACTTATATAGATAGTAGAATGAGTTGGGAAAATAATATTGATGCCATAAGCAAAAAAAGTGAACACAGGTTACTATGCTATATTGCAATTGAAAAATGTGTTCAATACCAATCAACTCATCAATGTATATTATGCTCTAATCTACTGTAATATATCGTATAACATCAACATCTGGGGATGCTCCAGTAACTCAAATAGAATATTTGTTTTCCAAAAAAGAATTATTCGACTCATTTTCAATCTGAAACCAGATGATGTGAACTTGAAATTAAACTGATTGATGAGTCTAAACCTGTATGTTATCGCCCTTATAGATTGTCCTTGAAAGAAAGAGAAGTAGTTAGAGGGAAAATTGAGGAGTTGCTCGAAGCAGGGATAATCAGGGAGTCACATTCAGATTTTGCTAGTCTCATAGTATTGGTAAAAAAGAAAAATAACAATCTACGGTTATGTGTAGATTATAGGGCTTTGAACAAAGTTACAATTAGAGATGTTTCCCCGATGCCAAACATAGAGGAGCAATTGAATTTATTAGGCAAGTTTTATTTTTCTAGCTTAGATAGTAACCAGGGGTTTCACCAAATAGCTGTAGCAGCAAACTCCATTCCGAAAACAGCTTTTGTCACCCCTGATGGTCACTATGAGTATCTGAAAATGCCATTTGGTCTAACCAATGCACCGTCTGTATTTCAAAGGGCCTTAACCTCTTGAGGGATATAAGCACATTTGGTTCAAAGTCGATTTACATCATAATATTATTGGTTCAAATGTGCCCGGAGGCAACAGTTGTGGCTGTTTGCCTTTCTTCCTTATTACGCATATGCAATGTGAGTCAGATTTGCTTCATACTACCTGTTGCCGGCTAGGAGGGTTCCTGCATGTTTTGAGGTTATATTCACCAATTTACCTCTTCATTTCGTCAGCAACATAATTGAGTTTTGGAGAAATAAAAATAGGTAAGTGTTTCGAGAACTTGTTAGCTAATTATTCATCACTAGAAACATGTAATTGTGTTGGTATCTTCAACCGTATGCTCGATGGAGTATATGGCCGCATATGTGTACATTGTGCAAATGTGTGCTGAATATATAGGTTTGAAAAAATATCAGGTATTGTATATAATCTGTTTTTATTCCAGGCAGGAGATCATAATGAGTGACGAAATACCTGTAAAAACATTTTATGGAACGAGTAAAGGGTCTGTTCGTATTTTGGACTCTANGGAGAAGAGGGAATATAAAAATCCACCACGTTGTCTCGAGAAAAACTGCAAACGCAGAACAAGATATGCATGTCAAAAATGTAAAGAAAGTGTTTGTCCCGAATGCATGCAGTCTTTTCATGAGTGACACATTTGCTCACTGGCCACATATGTGTACGCTTGAGTTTTTCAAATTTCAGGAGTAAAAAAAACGTTATGAATTTTTTTCAACATTTTTCTCTAATGATTCATCAATATTAAGAGCGTAAAAAAAATCTGCCATGATTTTTCTTTCAATCAATTAATTCGTCCCTGAAGAGGTTAAATAATACTTTACGCAATTTACGTCATCATCAAGTTTTAGTTTACATGGATGATTTACTGATTCCGTCAAGTACCATTGATGAAGGTTTAGATTTACTCAAAATGGTTCTCAAAATTCTGTGCGAAGCTGGATTCAGAATGAATCTGAGAAAATGTTCATTTTTGAAAAATCAAATACATTTTCTTGGCTATGAAATCGGTCCAGACGGTATTTTGCCTGGGTCAGTTAAGGTTGAGGCGGTTAAAAATTTCAAAATACCTTCAAATGCTCATAAAGTTGGGCAGTTTCTAGGTTTGGCAGGGTATTTTCGTAAATTAATTCAAAATTTCGTCATAAGGGCTTTACCGCTCACAAAATTAACTAGAAAGAACGCTCCATTTGAATGGGGCCAACCCCAAATTTCAGCTTTCTCAGAACTCGAGAACCTTTTGACATCAAAACCGATTTTAGTGCCTTATGACCCTAGAAATACATACAGATGCTAGTTCGAAGGGTTTGGGCGGGATATTTCTACAAGTTCAAAGAGACGAGCGCTTGAGACCTGTTGCCTATTTCAGCCGTGTTGCTTCCCCCGCCGAACAAGTATACCATAGCTACGAGCTGAAAACTCATATTTGATTGGGTGACATTTTGAAATTGTGACCGACTGTTCTGCTGTCCGTTATGCACTTTCAAAGCGAGATCTAGTGCCTCGAATTGCTAGATGGTGGTTGTCGGTACAGGATTTCGATTTCGAAATTGAACACAAGCCAGGAGCTAACATGAAGCATATCGATGCTCTCAGTAGAAACCCGGTAAATATTTTACAGATCACTGTTGAAGATTGGTTTTTCGCCATTCAATTACAGGAGATAGTTTAAAAATTATCGTGGAACTAATTAAGAATAACTCTGACAAAAATCTGACTGAGGAATTCTCATATCAAAATAATCGATTGTATAAAAAAACATTTTATGGAGAAAGACTAGTCATACCAAAATTTGAAAGATTTCAATTACTTCGAAAATATCATGACGAAATAGGTCACCCAGGTCTTGAGCGTTGTCTCAAACTAATTAAAGATCAGTTTTGGTTTGCAAAAATGTCGCGTTTCATCAACAAATATGTACATTCTTGTTTAGATTGTGGGTTTGGCAAGGGTGACTATGGCAAAGCTGAAGGTGAACTACATCCAATTTCGAAACCTAATATGCCCATGCACACTGTTCACATCGATCATATCGGACCATTTCCTAAGAGCCGGAGTAGTTTTACATACATTTTAACTATAGTAGATTCATTTACGAAATATGTGGTGGCAAGGCCATCTCGGACTTTAGATTCAACGGAGTGTATCACAAATTTGTGACAAATTTTTGGAGAATTTCTTGGTTATCCAAAACGTATAATTTCTGACAATGGTATGGCGTTCACTAGAAGATATTTCAGAGAGTTCGTAGACAGCAAGCAAATTAAACACATTCGAACGGCAACCTAGGGCCAACGGCCAGGTTGAAAGATTTCACAGAACATTGTTAGATGCAATGAAAACCGTGTGTAGTGATGAAGATAGGTACTGGGATGACAAAATTCCTGAAATTATTTGGGGAATCAACAATACCATTGATTGTAGCACACAACACAGTCCCTTTGAACTCTTATTCGGGTATAAGGGAAATCTTCTCAATAACCTAAAAAACCTTCATGTTCCACTGACTTTTCCACCAAGAGGGAAAAAGCCAGTAAGCATCTTGAGTGTGTTGCGAAAAAAATGAAAGTCCGATATGATCGAAAAAGAACCAGAAAATATAAAAAGGGCGATTTAGTTTTGTGGAAAGGGGGTAATTCATGTAACGAGAAGGGTATCAATAAAAAGTTGAACAAACGGTTTTCTGGCCCTTACAAAATAGACAAGGTCTTTGACAATGATAGGTACAAAATACGAAGTATAAAAGGTATGAGGGGATATAAACATTTTGGAACGTTGGTAGCAGCTGACTCCCTAAGACTCTACCGAAGTTGTACCGAAGATACTGATAGTAGTGACACCGAAAGTAATGCGAAAGATAGAGACGATTTAACGGATCTTTTAGAAAGTTGAAAAGTGATGGTAGGGCTGGACGACTTTAAAGGTAACCAGTGGAGTGGTAGGTTAGGTTTCCGAATAATATTCGTTTTGAAAAAAAAAGTCTTTTAGGTTGAATTTCAATATGTTGGTGGTGGTCGGGCAGGACGACCTAAAAGGTAACCTGTGGAGTGTTGGTGGTCAGGCAGGACGACCTAAAAGGTAATCTGAGGAGTGTTGGTGGTCGAGCAGGACGACCTAAAAGGTAACCTGTGGAGTACTGTGAATCAAATTGCTTTGGGAGAATCACAGCAGAAGGCTATGGCCAATCATTCTGCTGCAAAAAAAGAAAAAGAGGTTGATGTAGTTGTTGTCCAACCTAGAACGGGTTTTTATTTGAACCACTTACTGCCGTTGATTTCCGCTTTCAGGTCACAAANGTAAATACAACAAATTAGGTATCATTGGAAAGATAATTTTGTGCCATTTCAAATGATATATCACTTGACCCCACTTTCCATTTAAAATTTTAGGGTTATTACTCACCCTCGCTAGGGGGTTGAAGGCACAGGTGGGAAAATACATCTAAAATATGTCCCCCTCAAAACCAAAATTGACATGCCGAGCATTTTTGCGTTGAATTACAAAAAAAGGAGGAAAGCAAGGTGCATACTTTTCGTTGGACCACTCTGTATATTGTATTTGTTCTTTGCAATATATGCCGGTTTATCGATTTTTATGCCATTTTCTTATTTATTCAGAAATCTATTTACTTTGTTCATTCACTAGATCATGTGAGTTTATTTACTGAGATTGGGCGTTTATTACTAGGGATTCATGCATTAATTACATTTAATTTTCATTTTGTTGCATTACATTGCATTAACTGAAATTCAATTATAAAATTTGAAAATTGATTATTTAAGCATCACCTAGAAAGTTAGTTGACGTGAATATTCATTATGATGATTAAAAAAAATCCTGTTTTCCGTTAACCAGCTGTCGCACCCCTACGGACGACAACCATCAGAAGTCGAAACTTGTGCGAGCTAAGGATTAACGAGGTCTTACCTTTTAACGTGTGATACCTAACACCGATTGGACGATAGCAAGTGAAGATCGATCATTCAGACTAGGGCTTGAACCACCGACCAACACGGCAGTCAATTCGTGTGAGTGAACAAAGCTCCCACGCCGAACCGCTTGGCTACCGACCGACTTGAAAATTAACAATGCCTTAACCGTTCATTTACTGGTGCTTCTACCCTATTTTGATTTGAAACAAAAAACTGTTCAAAGTAACTCCGCTTAACGGTACAGCACTTAAAGCATTCGAAAAGTTCGATGGGATTCAAGGCAGCTCAGAAGATTTAGACGATGAAGATTACGAGCAACGCAGTATATTCACTGACAATTTCAATGTAGAAAAGGCCCGTGAGCTCAAACTCCTGGAGAAGTAAAGTCCACCAACCAAAAGCAACGCCAATATTGTAAAACCAGTGATGTTCGTTCAGGCGACCAACCCTATGGCGATGAATTTACCTCCTATTACACTTAAACCGTTTGATGGAACTCCGGAGAAATGAAGTTACATGAAGTATATTTTACCGTGAGTAAGACAATCTCACCGGTATCAGATTACTTAGATAACGACTTCCAAGACTTTAAGACAGCAGAACTTGATACTTTTGTTATTTCCCATTGTCTCCTGCTGACACCGCTGTCTACATACTATAAATAAAGCTTGCGAAATCAAATAAGAGTCCAGTATCCATTTAGAATCTGTTTCAAATTCATTGTCTTTTGATAAGTTAAATAAAAATGGCTCAAAACCAACCAGAACCAGATGTAATCGAACCATACAAATTATCAGAAATATTTTCAATAGTGTCTGAATTCGAAGGTGATATTTTTGAACATTTTCCTAAATGCCTGTGATTGTGCATATCGCATGTGTACAGCTGACCAATGTGACCAAAAACAAACTTAGAGGTAGAGCAGCACATTTGATAAGTTCAAGGAATCCTGGAACTTATCCCGAAATCAAACATTTATTAAATTTATATTTTGAAGACTCTAGAGATCTAACATCATTAATTCATGATTTCCAGCGTATCAAACAACTTCCGAATGAAACACTTTAAAATTTTTCAATCGCCTTCAAGTTCACAATGCCAAAATGCACTCTTGTGTATAAAAATCGTTTTTTCTGCGGAACGGAAACACGCGCAATCCGCATTGATTGAAACAATGGCATTAAATACGCGTTTAACCCGACTAGAACCGTGAATAGATCAAGTAATTCGTGCCTCCAATACTGCAGATCTAATCGAAGCTCACATTAGAATTAGGAGAGAAATGCAACTATCCTATTTCAAACATCAAAAAAATTAAAGACCCAATCAAACACGTCCTCAACAAACAATCATACGAAACCCCCAACCAACATCCCAAAGAAGTTGTCACACTTGTGGTCACATAGGTCACATTTCCACAGAATGTCGAATGAGACAACAAAGACCCGAAAATAATTATCAATATTTCAACCAAAAGCACGCAAGATCAAACCCTCGACTCAATCAAAATTTTTCAAGTTAAATAAACCCACAACCCAATCAAAATTTTCCAAGACCAAACTTTTAACCAAATTCTCGGCCAAACAGGTTCCAGACTAATCAAAACCAAACTCGACCTCAATCTCAAAACCAATTCAGACCATCCGTAATTCAAAGAAATCTGAATTACCCTGTCAATTTAAATCTGAACCAAAGAGCCCATTTCGTGACATATGAATCTCAAGATTATCATACAGGTGATAATCAAGACTATCATACAACGATTACTACCCTACCGATAATGACTGTGATTACTATACATCTGGTGATCAAGATTACCAATACAATCAAATTCAAACCTGAAGATTCGTCAATGTACTAGGATTTTTTTTCACTCCCGAATACGAACGACACACCAAGTGATAACTGGAATCACCCGAAGACGATTGTGGATACTTACAATCGAAACGTCGTGAAGTAACTTGGTTTGGAATCTTTTAATTTTATATTTTCATTTCTTGTTGATAATTATTTAATTTTTCAGCTCGTGGTAATAGTTCAATTTTTTTTGGTTGTTGCTTGTATGTTATTTCATTGAAATTTCAGTTTTTTGCTTGATAAAATTGTTTTTTCGGCTAATCTTTTGAATTTTTTAGAGATTCATTCAAGGATTTCAAATCAATTTATATCATATTAGACAATGAAAGTCCGAACTGATGAAATGCACCACGAAACATTGTCAATCACCTTCAAACATCCATTTTCAAACCCAAAACATGCGAAAAATATCCCCTTAGATTCCCTGAAAATGTCATTATACAAGGTATCACTGACCAGAAAGTCTCGGACTCAAATGACCATATACTTAATTATAAACCAAACCAATTTCAAATGGAACCCCGAATGGAGAAAATATTCAAATCACATTGCGATATTAGGAACACTGAAGCTATGCTGTTAGCTGAAGAAAAAGAGAAAGAACGAGTTTCCAACGCCATAGTCAAAATTGATGAAAACAGAATGTTCTATATTTCTATCGTAAATACAAACGCGATCCCAAAACAATTTTATTTTTCTGAAATGAAACTCAAACCTCTTTCAACACATGAAACAATTTTCAACATTAATGAGTCATTTTCCCAGTACAAACCCCATATTGACCGTATCCAATAAATAAAAGCGAAATTAAGAACTGAACATTTAAACGGAGTGAAACATCAATCAATAATTGATTTATGTCTCCAATTCGAAGATATATTCTACTTAGAAGGAGATAATCTCACTTTTACCAACGAAATAAAGCATACTATTGACACCAAGGATGCTAGACCCGTCTTTGCGAAATTCTACAGGTACCCACAGATACACAAGGAGAAAATAAAAACACAAATATCCCAAATGTTAAATGAAGGTATTATTCAGCCATTAATATCCCTTTTCTTGAGAAAAGAAGTCGCCTATCGTGGACATGTCATTACCCAAAATAGAGTCAAACCCAATCCAAAGAAAATTTAATGTATCCAAAATTTCCCAGAACCAAAGACCCAAAAAGAAATAAAATCATTTTTAGGTTCAGCTGGATACTATCGACGATTCATTTGTAACATCGCTAAAATTTGGAAACCATTGACCAAATTAGTACAAAAAGATACCCCCTTTAACTTTGACGCTAAATGCAGACAAGCATTCGAACAACTTAAACATGCACTCATAACGAGCCCCATTCTCATTTATCCCAATTTCGAGGAACCATGTTTGCTCACTACTGATGCCAGTGCGTTTGCAATTGATTCCATTTTGTCGCAAGGAACCATTGGCAAATATCTTCCAATATCATATGCGTCTAGCGCATATACTATTGGCGCGTCTAGCGCACCTTGTAGTGCAGAATCGCCCATTTCTTTTCGGACGAAAATTCCGATTAATCACTGATCAAACACCCCTCACTTGGCTTTTTTCATTAAAAGACCCTGGTGGTAGGCTGACACGCTGGCGACTAAAACTCGAAGAGTATGATTATCAGATAGAATAAAAATCTGGCAAAATCAACAAAAATGCAGATGCACTATACCGAATCATAGTCAACTACTTCAAAGAATGCGCAAGTTTCCAACACAAAATTTCCATACACGCATCTAACTAGAACGGAACCAAAGTAAAAGCAGACCTCGAAATGAATGATAACCCTAACGAAAACAACCCAAAAAAAAATGATAACCCTGAAGGAAACGACGACCCTGAAAACGAAATACTCGTAGAAACCATTCAAGAAGAATTCAATACATTTGTCAATCTATATAAATCAAAATCTCTAATCGGTTATTCTAAAATAGTTCGATAATTCCCAACTCCTTGATAAACACCATAAACACAATATTAGTTTCTTTTGGCAAAACAAACTAGAACCATTACACTATGAAATCATCGAAGACCTTTTCGAAGAGCACTTAGAGTTTTATAATAACAGAATCAACATACTTTCTAACAAATCAGTCAAAAATCGTAAAAACTTCATCATACCCCTTCCTTTTGATCCTGAGTCTGCCATAGAACACATGTTTTATATTATTTATAAATCCCAAAATGAGCTCGGTCTTAGAAAAACTTTTTCGATTGAAAACAACCTAGAACTACCCGTATTGAAAATATTTTCATTTATTTTTGCCGACGAAGAAATCAAATTTAAACTGTCAAAACCTAACGACAACTCCTGACCCATACGCCATAGAGGACAAATCCTCCAAATCAGTCATGAATACCCTTCTTATTTACTTTCAACACTATGGTACATCACTTAGGATACATTGCGACTACGGTCGAGAATTCACAAGTCAACTCATGAAAGACTTATGCTTTCTGTACGACATCAAACTCACATATTCAAGTGTAAATCACCCACAATCGAACGGATTAATCGAAATATTTCACGCAACATTTGCTCACATGATACGCGCCCATAAAACTGAAAATTCCGATGACACCCCTGGAACGTTTTACCATACGTAGTTATTTGTTATAATAATACAAGAAACAAAACAACAGGTTTCACACCGTATGTATTAATATTCGGACACGCAGCTTGTCGATTCCCTGAAACACCCAACAATCAAAAAGACCTAATCACAAAATGTGTCACAAATCACAAAAAGAAAAATCCAAAAACAGATTTGATAGGACAGTTTCCGAAAACGTCCCTAAATATAAAGTAGGAGACAAGGTTTACGTAAAAGAGTCACAAATTTCAAATAAACTCGAAAATAATGTCAACGGACCATTTGAAATATAAGAAGTCTATCCCAACTCTGCTAAGTTAGTAAATTTGAAAACGCAAAATAAAACTGAAGTAAATTTTGACACCCTGAAACCTTTTCACGAATAATAATAAATTGATGTATGTAGCCCTAACTACGTGGTGAGAAATCATAATGAAGAAAAGAGAATTGAAACTTTCTATGTTTTTTACCACTTTCATTTGTAACTAACGTTACTGCAGTTTCAGCCTATAAGGACTTCAAACTATAAGTACATAGGACGAAACTGCAGTAACGTTAGTTACAAATAAAAGTGCTAAAAAACATATAAAGAATAATAATCCTGGTGTCATCAACAGCCATTGCCCAATACAACTTAGATTCGATCAATAACTCGATCGGCATTTTTTTTCACCAAAAAGGAACCATCAAAATAACAAACGAAAAATGGACCCTTTTGGTCTACAAAAACTTATCATCCATCAAAGACTATCTATACAACAATGATAAAATCCTAGAAAACCTCATTTATTTTCTCGACAGAGACGAGCCTACAATAACTAGCTTTCACAGCTCAAATAAAAACAATTCAATACAAAAAGTTTCTACGCTAATAAATGGTGTAGGAACTATTTGGAAAGCAAAAACCGGAAACCTTGACGCATCCGATGGAGAATATTTCACGGATTGTATCAATAAAATAAGTCAAGACGATCATCAAATCGAAAATCTATTAAAAAATCAAATATCTGTAACCACCTCGGTGATCAAAAACATCAATTCAAAAACAAATTGATGAAGAGACTTTCAATCAAGATATAAAAGAAATCGAAAAATCATTAATGGAAATATCAGACGATATGGCATTTTACGAAGCTCAAATAAAAACTTTAGAATTATGCGAATCAGTCGTGGAAAGCTACCTATTCCTTGAAGCTTTCATTGGTGATATTATCAATTCAATCACTTTCGCTCGATTAAAAATAATTTATGGTTCAATCATAACATCGAGAGACTTGCTTCATTCACTTCAAGAAATATCACCAAACATTGAACAAAAATAATTTCCCATTATTCGTCAGTATTGGAAATATTCCCCAATACCTAGACCTTATAGAATAGAAACATATAACAAGTAGTATTTGTTTTAATTTCCCTTGTAGAACCTGAAACGTACACAATTTTTCATTTATATCTAATACCAATCTTGGTACAATGAGAGAAAAAAAAAACGAGCCTCAGGTATCTGAAGGGGGAAATGGAATTCGACGCGCAAGCTTTCCAGAATGCCTATTCTATATTTTTAAGCCAAGTTTACAGCCACAAAGATCTAATACACGCCCTAAAAAGGGCGCACAAACCGCTGCCACAACCAATACATACCCCCAAAAACGGGAACAGCCGTACTGGTGGAACGAGGCCGTGAGGAACGCAAGAAACCGATGCAATGCAGCGAGGAGGACGATGACTCGAAATAGGAGAACAGGGCGCATCAGTAAGGAGAGAGCCCTAGAAATGGAAAGGGAGTACAAGGAACTCCGAAAGGAGTACAAAAAACACATAGACGACTCAAAGAGGTTAGAATGGAAGAAGCTCTGCGATGAAATCGACCTGGACGTTTTCGGGCAGGGATACAGAATTGCTACCAGAGCTATTAGACACACAAATTCCCCCTATAATCTGGTACAGGAAGAAAAAGAGAGGATCATTAGAGAGCTCTTCCCAGAACATCAAGATACTGTCCACCAAATTATCCCCACCATGGACTTCACTGCATTCGACACTGTTGAACTTGGTGCAGAAGTGACGAAACTCAAGCCCGGAAAAGCTCCCGAACCGGAAAACATCACTAACGAAGCGATGCCATCAAAATG
This sequence comes from Leptinotarsa decemlineata, assembly GCF_000500325.1. Taxonomy (NCBI): domain Eukaryota; kingdom Metazoa; phylum Arthropoda; class Insecta; order Coleoptera; family Chrysomelidae; genus Leptinotarsa; species Leptinotarsa decemlineata. The sequence goes on along the minus strand of NW_019293124.1, from coordinate 14,093 downwards.
GACCCAGGTAGAATTGTCGAGGTGTTCAATAACCTCCTCCAAACACAAAGTTTTCCGGAAGAATGGAAAAACGCCAAAGTCATTCTTATTCCAAAAGGCCCACTCGAAGAGAGGAAATTTAGAACGATATGCCTACTTGATGTGGCAAGTAAGACCCTCGAGCACCTCATTAAAAATAGGCTGGAACTGGAACTTGAGCAAAAGGGAGGCCTCTCCGAAAACCAATTTGGATTTAGAAAAAAACGATCAACAATTGACGCGTTGAAGGAAATCATAGAGTACGCCAAGTCGAGCACAACATGGTCAGCCTTAATTGCAGTGGACGTTAAAAATGCCTTCAACTCTGCGGTCTGGAGCCGGATCTGCGGTAGGCTGACCGAGATGGGAGTGAGTCAATATCTGGTCAATGTCATCTCCAGTTATCTTAGAAATAGAACCATAAACATCGGCCAAACCAAGCTGACTGTCACAAAGGGGGTACCGCAAGGCTCTGTCCTGGGCCAACACTCTGGAACGTACTCTATGACCCGATTCTAAGGCATATCCTCCCACAAAACTGCAAGGTTATTGCCTACGCGGATGACATCACACTGGTGGTGAAAGCGGACAATAAAAACGCCCTCATGGAGAAGGCAAACGAGGCACAACAACAACAAATCCTCAATTGGATGGCGGAAAATAACCTGGAGATTGCACCCCATAAAACCGAGGCAGTAATCCTAAAGGGGCCCAGAAATAGAGAAGGGGTTCGTTTCTCGATAGACAGGACGGATATACTACCACAGAAGACAACTAAGGTCCTAGGCATCATACTTGATGACAAAATGATTTTTAATGCCCACATCAGGCACACCGTCGCCAAGGCCGAAAAACTTGCCAATGCACTACTCTCTAACATCAGAGGGCCTCAGTTCGAAAAGAGGAAGCGTGGTACAGTCCATCCTGCTCTACGGTGCCCCTATCTGGACCAAGGCCATGGATATCAAAACATACGCAAGGAGGATGCTTGCTACACAGATAGATCTGCTAGCCAAGGAAAGAGCCCGGATTTACGAAAGAAAAGGAGAACAAACAAACCCAAGCTACGAGGAGAGGCAGCAGAGATGGAATGAAACCGTGGAGAAAGCACAATGGACCAAAAAATTAATCCCAAGAATTGAACCTTGGATAAGTAGTAAAGTCAGAACCACCGACTACCACCTTTCTCAATTCCTCTCAGGACACGGTTCCTTTAGAACGTATACCTTACGTATTGGCAAGGCCACAAATTCTGCCTGCATATACTGTGGTCAGGAGGACTAGAATAGAAACATATAACAAGTAGTATTTGTTTTAATTTCCCTTGTAGAGCCTGAAACGTACACAATTTTTCATTTATATCTAATACCAATCTTGGATGCTCGAACAGGACTAACATTTCAAAAATGTATTTCGCGAGACGACGATTTAATGTTGTACTTTTTTTTAAAAATTTAGATGATTGTGAAGTGATCAAAAACGACTTGAAAATTTGTGCAGAGGTGCTTTCACCTGTAGGAAATCCAATTTTATAGAACTTTGTCGATCAGTTTTTCTCGTGAAGTCAAAAATAAACGTGATAATACAATAATGAGATTTCACCCTCTACTTTTATTAGGTTCAAATCGAAAAAATATCGATACTACTATAAAATTGATAGAGTTCAAAATTGTAGGGAATTCAATTTTATACAACTTTGTCAATCACAGTTTTTCTCGTGACGTCAAAAATAAACGTGATAATACAATGATAAGATTTCACCCCTTCCCTTTCTCGATCAACATTCAGTCAACGTATCAGGTAAAGTAGAGGTGGTAAGTAGATGGGGTTGGGGAGGAGAGGCTTAGGAATCAAAAGTGTGACTGCTCGAAAGCTATCATCATTCGAACTGCTTCTTCTAACCTTCCAATATCTGCCAAATTAATTTGGGTGTTCAGCTATCGTCATCGTCTTCGAATCGAAACTGTAAGTATATTATTATGTTGTATTCTAATTATTTTATGAATTTCTAGTATGAGTACGTCTCTTTTTACTGATACCGGTAAATATGCGAAAGGTAAGATGAATATCCAGCAAGACGACCTGCAAAGCAGTCGGAACTGCGAAAACATATGAAAATGTGGGATGAGACGAATCCTTATCGGCAGCCGCCGATGACCTCGACCCTGTGGCGAGCCCCTTCTACGTTGGATACCCCAAGACGAAAAAGCAGCCACCGACGGCGCCGCAGATGTCATCTGCTGTATCAAACATTGAGCCAGCCACCGCGATATCTTTAGAGACCACAGCCGGGCCGCATAATCTGCCAAAAGCCGGATTCATAGTACCTCCGTCACCGATGCCTGTACCAAATGTTCATGGGGCAATTTCCGCCCCACCCTCTGGCAGCGAGGTGGAGTTACCGACGTCGCAGAGCAGCTGCCACCTAGTCGACGACGTGCTCGAACTAGGTAGAATATGCCGAGAAAGGAAGACAAAGCTACAGGTGATCCGGGGTAGCGACGAGAGATTGGCAGAGATTGCCACACGTAAGCGACGATTTGAGGTTCGACAGGCACAGCTAGTCGAACGGAAAAGACGTTTGCTGGCTGAACTGGCAGAGGTAGAAACCAACATTGAAAGGGGAAGTCAGGACATCGTCGGAGTCGAAGAGAAGTACCGTGTTGAGGGTGATTCAACGAATCGGTACCGGCTCGAAGTCGACCGAATTAGCGACTGTGTGAAGGATCTCCAGGAGCGGATCAAGAAGGGAGTTGACTTGGCGACATAACCTACAACTCCAATAATTTTTGCGTCGGATCGATATTTTTCAATTTAAAACTGATAAAAACCTTGTAACAATACAGTTAGAATAAATCTTGTCTTTTCTACAGTACATCTTGCCAGTTATTTATAGTATCGTATAATATCGTACTTCGTACTCACGATAAAATAATCGTGGGTCAAAACATAATGATCAAAGTTGTATGAAATTGAATTTTCTACAATTTTTGAAGGGTTAGGGCCTAACAGCAAAGAAATGAAGTTTGTAATCGAGTTTTTTGTAAAATGATGCATTTCAATCGCTAAACCGTATCTGTCTGATGAATAGGGGCATTATACTCTTTAAAATGAACGCTCACGTTTAATTTTATCGAATCATATCTAAAGTAAATGATAAAAATATATTTTATATTCCATATATTGAATATTTTCTTGAACAAATGCAAAAGTTTATTTCAA
>NW_019293123.1:37907-59505 GCF_000500325.1 Leptinotarsa decemlineata | reverse complement strand
GGTAAAAATGATTCAGACACTGTAAAAAAAATTGTTGGCTAACTAATGCCTATAAATTATCAATACACCGGCAAACCGTCTGCCTTGTGAAAATTCCTTCATTTCATGCTACTGTTAGTCTACGCTGTGCTTGGCAGACGGTAGAAAATTAATTTTAACCATTTTTTGTTAAATAAAAAATGCATGCTTTAGCCAGAACACCATGTACCGGTCTGCCAATTATTTTTATGTGGGTTGGGTAACATAGCCTTCCGGTTGCATAAATGGCAGACGGTAAAATGTTGGTCAAAGAAGCTTTTTTTTTGCAAACTAGAGTTAATGTTTAAGCATGTGTAACATGGGCAAAAAATTCGTTTATCGCATAATACTGTTGCTTGTGGCTGTAAATATGTCCCCTGAAAAAGGCGGACGGCAAAAAATGGTGTCAAAATTTCTGTCATGGGCTCCCGGTCTACCAGCGTATTCACCAGATTTGGCCCACAGCGACTTTTTTATGTTCCCAATATTGAAGAGATCCATGAAGGGATGGCGTTTTGAGAGGATTGATAAGATAAAAACCGAATCGCTGAGAGAGCTCAAGGACATATCAAAAAGTGCATATCAGAACTGTTGAGGATTGGAAAAAAGCTGGAACAAGTGTATTATATATGAGGGGGATTACTTTGACTGGAACAAAATACAAATTGATGAAAATTGAGAAAAATGAAAATTCACCTCATGTTTTGACCAGACAGTGTATGTGTATCAATTTGATATGTTAGAAAGATCTTAGTTACTTTGTTAATGTCAAAGAATTTTTTATAATATTGATTTTATTTTGTTGTACACTGTGAAGTAACTGCAATATATATCAACACAAGGATAACTAAATTTATTACTAAATATTAACAAAGAATTTTACTTACGATGAACAAGCAAAACCCAAACTATCTAAATCATTTCCACACCAAGACAAGTCCAATTTTTTCAAATTTTTGCATTTTTGTTTGAAATAGTTCAATGTGGAATAGTTGACCAGGTGCCAGTAAGGCTAAAAATAAAATAAATTGTAGAAAGCATATCTGTGAATATTGATTCATGCAAAGAAATAAATTCGTCGATATACTTGAAAAAAAAATTATTTATTCAAGTGAAACTTCATTGTGAGATTTTCACTAAACGGTTTACAAACCAAATATGTTAGCTTATTCAGGCATGTTCATCCAGGATTAATTTTCAGACTTGAATTTGCCGATGACACGTGGCTCATTTTGGAAATGAGCAATTTTTAACTGAAATATTTAAATGTATCTAATACTACCAAATAATTTGTTCTGTGAGGATAACTTCATTCAGTAGCTATTCACCTTTGATAATGTCTGGAGTAGGAAGTAGACTAAATGTCGAAACTGCAGACCATGGCCAATTAACCCAGAAAATAGCTTCAACACAAGAAGAATTTATGTTAGATTATATTGTCATGACCTGATTCACTGCAACCTTTACAGATCTATTGTGATGCTCCTTGGTTGTTAGAGCTCACTGTCTTGATCTCTTTGATGAGACTCCATAGACTTGACACTGACCCTCTCATATAGCTGGCAGCCTCTGGTTTTTCTTCCCCGCATCTTGCGTGTCTCAGCCTTGCTATCGCTTCACTTTCACAGAGCACATGCAGTGCGGTTTCTTCCTCTTCTTGACAAAACTTGCATTGGGTTTCTTCTGTCAGACCCACCATTACCCTTACGGTTGTGGTTTAGCAGGTCTTCCGTAAATCTGGGCGATGGTTTTTTTATGAACTCTTTCGCCTGCCTCATTCCTGGGAGCTTATACCACAAATCTATCGATTCGGTTTGCGCCCATGAGTTTATGGATGTCTTTATACATGCTTTCCCTACCCCACAGAAGGGTTCTGGGCCAATCATAGCCTTGGATGCGCCTTCACGGGCTAGAACATCAGCCTCCTCATTGCCCTTGTGACCCTCATGTCAGGGTACACAAGCTAGAGTGATCCTATTTTGGGTACTTAGCTCCTTAAGTGCGCTCAGACAGCTTCCCACCAGTCTTGAGAAGACTTGAAATGAGCTGAGCGCTTTAATTGCCGCCTGGCTGTCGGAGAAAATGGCAATGGTTTTATTTGTGACCTTCTACCTGTTTATTTCCCCTATACAGTGTTCGTTGGCTACTACTCCTGCCTGGAACACAGTTGCATTATGTCCGAGGCTGAGTGCGACTCTCGTCTTTGCCTGCCTCCGTATATACCGGCTCCTACTCCTTCTTGGGTCTTTGAGCCATCTGTATTCCAAGTTTCTTCCGCTTTTACCGATGGGCCATTTTGTCAGTCCTCTCTACTTGGTATGATGATATCTTTTTGAAAGTTGTACTACGGAACTGTGTTATCCACGGAATTTATGTTGGGTCACGACAAATAAGATTATGCTCACATGAACAAGAAAGTATTTTGAATTATATCACATAGGTTAGTCTTGCAAAGGTTTCTCGTTCATCCTGCTTTAGGGCCATATTGAAATTATTCAAGTAGATCACCTGCAGACGGCAGTTTCGAAGTAATACCTCAGTACAGGAAAGATCCTATCCAGACAGCAAAGCAAAGTGTCATAGTAAAGTTACTATATCTCTGTGACCTATGATATATGATTGATTGTAATTCTGTTCAGAAAAAGAGTAACTTTTATAAAAATGGACAAGTCATTAGTGATATGGGAAAAAGATGTTTGGCAAGGAAGATACTGAATCACATAAATGACCACTTCTCCAGTCATGGTGTGGTTGACGACCAAATAGAAGACAGAGCTACGCAACCTATAGGTGAAGATTATACCAACTTTCAGACACCAGTGCATACTCAACATGATGTTTCACTGCCAAATAGTAATAATGCTTCTTTTTTATAAATAAGAAACTCATCACTGATAAGTCACATCTTACCTTTTTGTGCCTAAATATACAATCAATTAGAAACAAGATGGACGAATTGTACATATTCCTATCAGATCAGAAATGACCCAAAGTTGTTTTTCTGACAGAGCACTGGCTCAAAAATGGTGAGCCACTAGTGATTCCTGATTGCACGTTAGCTTCTATTTTTTGCAGAAGTAGTTTTTCTCATGGTGGTAGAGCCATTCTCCTTCATAATTCAGTTCTTGATTCAATTGTTGTATTCAACTGTTGTTGAATACAGATAACAGATCCAGTTATTGCATTGAAACAGACAGATAATAGAGATATAGGGGCATACAAAATCAATGAAGTAATTCAGAACCATCCATTCTCTTTATCAAACAGTAGAGAAACGGGCATAATTAAAACTATACGACAAAAAATAAAAAAATATTGTTTTCACAAAAGCTGATAAATCGAATGACATCATTATCCTTGAACGAGAAACATATGTTCAGAAAATTGAATCAGTCATTCAAAATGAAAACCTTACTGTCATCAAGAAAGACCCAACGAAAAAATAGTCAAAATGAACTGAAAAATTTCCTCTCAGATATTAAAATCATTTTCATGGAATCAGAGAAACGAAGAATCACCAACATGAACCTCTCTTGCCCTAAACTATATGACCTGATAAAAACACAAAGAGGATAACCCCATAAGACCGGTAGTTTCGTATATAAATAGTCCGGTAAGAGAACTAGGAATACGTCTTAACAAGTTGTTAAAAAATATTACCAATTTCATCCCACCTCACAATATTAAATATTCACCGACTTCAGTAGAAAACATAAGGAACCAAACCACGCCACATAATTCAATTTTAGTTTCATTCGATGTAAAGAGTATGTTCTCCAACATACCTTACAAAGAGTGTAAGTGTAAAGTGACCATATCACTTCCTTTGAAGTTTCAACAGCTTTAAATGTGTGCCTAAATCAGAGCTACCTACCTACAGTTCAACAACAAATTTCATAAACAAGATTCAGGTTCACCAATGGGCTCACCCCTTAATCCACTTTTAGCAGACTTATTTATTCCGACCTAGGTAAAAAACATATTTATTTTTGGTACAGATATGTAGACGATATTCTCATCTGTTCCACAGGTACTAAACGACAGCTGAACCAATTTATGACATTCATGAATAATGTCAACAGCAACATTCAATTCACACTCGAAACAGAGATAGAAAAACAGATAAATTTCTTAGACCTGACCATTACACACAATCAGAATAAATTTGAGTTCAATGTTTTCAGAAAACCTAGCTATATAGACATTACCATCCCAAGCAATTCTTTCCATCCAGTCAGTCATAAATTAGCAGCCTAAAATTCAATGTTGCACAGAGAATTCTCACTGCTAGAAAAATTGATATAATTACACAGATAGGTCATAATAATGGTTTCAACGCAGATACTATCCAGAAATTAGTCAGAAAAAGCCGTAAACTCACTTACAGATTAATATGCCCTCAGGTCAAACAACTAGAAATCAAGAAATGGGTAACTCTAACATATTTTTTAAAAAGAACACAGACAATGGCGGGTTAAAAAAAAACAATGTGGAAGTGGCATTCAGACCACATGCCAGGTCTGATTTCCTTTTCAATGCCAAAGATAAAGTGAACAAGTTGGGGAAATCTGGAGTTTATAAGCTTAAATTAAAAATAGAAAACCTTGGGTTACCACAGGAATTAGAATTTCTTAAATCTATAGGGGATTAATAAGAAATGCAAAAGATATGTGTTACAAAGACAAAATGAATAATGATGTTAATGAAGTGAAAGACACATGGAATATTGTGAATGAATTGCAGAGGTTGAACAATAGCCAAAAATTTGCACATCCTGACACTAATAATGACTTTTACTGTTCTGTGGCTGAGAAATTATCTAAAATCCATTAATGTACCTTCAAACAGTATCAATCAACAAACCATGCATTTTTATAACACCAATATAAGAGAACAAAAACGGATAATCATTAACCTGAGAAACAAAAAACCATCTGGAACTGACAATGTGTCTATCAGAATATTTCAAAACTCACCAGATTGCACTCTACAGGTTCTTGTTTAATTCATAAACGAAACTTTCAGGCATAGAATATTTCCACCATTTTTTAAAACATCAATGGTCATACATTTGCCTAAGGCGGTGATCCTAATGATCCATCAAACCTAGGACCAATACCTTTACAACCAATTCTTGCAAAGTTGATTGATAAATATTTAGTTAAAATAAGACTTAATGACCATTTTAATATAAACAAAATAATCACCCCTCATCAACTTGGGTTTCAGGAAAACAAAAGCACTAATGATGTAATATATAATTTGCTCCATAAAGCATACAGCAACTTGAATGATGGTGAGGCGACTGCGGCAGTATTCTGTGACTTGTGAAAAGCTTTTGATTGTGTTGCGGAGGCTACATCAAATGTGGAATGACTGGAAACTGCTTGAAATGGTTTGAATCCTATCTTACAGGACATAGATAATTTGTTAAGATCAATAGTTGTTCAAGTACAAAGAATGTGAAAGCAGGAGTGCCCCAAGGATCTTTCTTAGGACCCATACTTTTTTTTACTATAATATAGTAAAAAAAGAATGAAGGAGACATAAAAAGACATATTATTTAAATGCCATTATAAAACTCAACATAATTTATACAAAAGCATCTGTAATGTATAATTACTTTTAAGTGCAATCTACAAGAAATTCACAAGGAAAGTACTACACTAGTGGAAAATAAGATCTCTACAAAATTCTTGGGAATTAATATAAATGAGAGAAATTGGAGGAGCATATAGGCATTATGAATAGGAAACTTTCTACCGGGTGTTTTGCACCCGAATAGTATCAAAAGAATTAGGATTTTACACAGCAAAAAATGTTTATTATGTCCTCATAGACTCTCATCTGAGGTATGGCATAACATTTTGGGGTGTATGCAGTAAACAGCTGTTTCAATCTGTTTTCATATTACAAAAACCTCACCACAATACTGGACAAGCTAGCCAATTAAAGGTTCATATCCCAACAAGTAGTCAAATCAAGAACTCAATCATATATAATGGAGTAGGTACTACTAACATTAAGAAGAAACTTAAAGGCAATTCTAGTCAAAAAGGCTTACTATACATCAGAAGAATTTTTTGAGGATAACTTTGACACATGTGTTTGAAGGATCTGTGCAAACCAGTTCAGGAAACAAAATTGTTGGAATAGGTATCACGGAAAAAATAAACGGGTAAAAATGACAAATATTTCAAAAATGAGACCACCAAACATTTTTTAAAGTGATAAGCTTACCTTCAAATTTATACTTTGCCAGAGGGATTGCTCTTCAGAAATCAATTTCCATTTACGACTTACTTGAGCACATTTGCTTAAAGATTTCAAATCTAAGAACTGGAATATGTGCACCAACAGTTCATACTGAAAAAAGATTTTATTGCTGTCATATATACAAACAGTAACTAATTCATTGAAAATTTTATTAAAATTTCGGTGTGCAGGTAGTCAAATTTTATTACTGCTTATTTATTTCTTCTTCCTTTTATTTGAAATTGTTTGTGTATTTATGAATATCTATCGCCTCACTATATAATCTTGAATAGTAACTCTGAGTTCTATGAAGCATTTGGGCCTCTTCAAAAGTGATAAGTTTGTACCTTCTCTAAATGCAATTTCCTTTATTGCTGATTTGTCGGTATGGTACCGGCGACAAATTCTCATGTGTTCAGAGAATCAAGTACTTACACTTCTCTTCATGGTTCCAATATAGACCCACCCACAGCTACAAGGGATTCGGTAAACATCCGGTGTTGCTGAAGGCTCTCTGGGGTCCTTAGACCTCAAGTTCTCTCTGATGGTTTCCGTTAGCCTGAATATCGATTCCATGTTGTGTTTATTTAGAACTCTCCCGATCCGGTTCATAAAATCATGCAGACCACGGGCAAAAAACTCGGAAAATAGCTTTTACAGTTATCTCCGGTCTTGAAATTTGGTTGATTTCACTTTATACCAGAGGAGGATGTTATGAAATTGAATGAGTTTCACTAGTGAACTAACTAGTGAAATTCATCACGAAACATTGTCAATCACCTTCAAACAAACATGAAATTGAATGTTCAATTTCCGCCCATAATATATAAATTAATAGCACGTTTGTTCTTTCTTTGAATTTTTTTTTTTGAAAAATATTATGTTGAACAATTAACAAAGTATAAATATCCATTGTTCATTATGATATAGATTTTTACACTTTTGTTTAGTTGATTGTCACTTCATACCTTGATAAAAGTAAAAGTTGTCAGATTTGAACTAAACTCCTCTTAACTTTTGAACAGGACAAGATATCAAGGTTGGACAAAATTTGTATGGAAATTAATAATTTTTAGGACATTTTGATGAAAAAGCCAATGTTGTGACATCACTCGCCGCATAGAGGGCATTATCAGTTTTTTTTTTTTGAAAAGAAAGGGGGATCCTTCGCTCGAAAGGTATGTCAATTCTCTATACAAGAGCTTTACTGTTTTCGATTTGGATAACTGGTTACGGAGATATTGGTGTTTGAATTGGAGACTAGGACAAATGATAATACGTTACTTTGCAACCAAAAGAGAATTGAAACGGCTCCAAAGTTAGTTATTTAAAGTTTTGGTTTTGTTGACAAAGCAAGCTTACGAACTAAAACAATCTGAAATTCACCAGTAAAATAAAGGTCGAAAATTAACACGTTAGTAAGTTCTCCATATTTATATATTTTTTACACAATATATAATCTTATTATTGTAGTTGTCCTGACGAAGGTGTGAAATATACCGAAAGCTTGACATATAACAAAGAGTTTTCTTTGTAACAGCCCAGCTTATATTTCGAAATTTATTTCCTTATTCGTATGTATCTCTCCTCGATAGTTTTAACTTTTGATTCAAAAAATGTGACAAACATCAATAACTCTGTAACAGAACTTCAAACAAGTGAAGGTCTATGTATAGAGAATTGAACGTTAAAAAATTCAAAAAGTTGATAGTACCCTCTTGGAAGCAAGTGATGTCACACTAGTTCTTAAAATGATTCCTTTATACAAAAATTAACTTGTTCGAAAGTTACATCCGCACTATAAAAAAGAAGAAATAACTATTCCTGGAAACTTCTACTGAGTGAAATTTGTGATAAATCAGAAAATATTCAAGTTATTTGACATTATCTGGAAGTCAATTCCAAAGTCTTGGTACCATACTCTTTAGAAAATTTGGATTGATATAATTCCAAAATAGTAAGCACTGAATTCTCAGAAATGACTGATGTTTTTGCCTTAATCTGTCTCTTGCAGTGAAGTACAGAAATTATACTAATTATACTAATATAATTATATAACAAAATATATAGAATCACAACCTGACAATAAAATTTTCGTTTTATTGCAATAATATTTATGAGAATTTAATGCCTACTATTATGGAACTTTAGTTTATAGTTGTATCGCCAACAGCATATGCAAGAATTACTTTTATGAAAAATCCTGCACTGACACCTGTCGGATATAATCCAATGCCGTTCGTGGTATTAGCCAGGAAAGTAGTTGTTTTCTGATGGATGTCAGCTTACCTACAGTGTAGGTAAGTTGAGACACTCCTGAACGAATTGTTCATTTAGATAGTTTAATTTTTCAAATGTAATTTGTCCACAAGTTCTTACCCAAAACAATGAGTTTTGCTAGTATTGGGAAAATGAGTGTTGATTAGTTTAGACTTGTTTTAATGGACCTTTCCTGTGAATGGGAGATGAAGATCATCCCTGAAGTGAACAATATCGGTACTTGTGATTTTTCTGTATCATTAATGTGAATAAGAAATAGCATTGGTTCAAGAACTGATCCTTGAGGGACTTCTAATTCATTTTATCTACAATTTTCCGCCAAGTTGATTGGTACATTGATGTATCTTGATAAATACTTGGTTTTTAATTTGAGCTGCAGAAAAATCAGCAGATCAGCTCCAGGACAAGTCTCAAAACAAAAACGATTCACAAAATGATTCACTTTTTTCCAATAAGATATTTTATTCGAATATATTTGATTCAGCTTCAATAAAATAGTTATTGAATCTAAGAACTGATTATTTTGAAAAGACAATCATCATTATTTATTGGTATATCAGTTTTGGGGGTTTTGTAATTTAATTGATAACACACCATGTTGATTTGGCAAGATTACCAGAGTTGATGTCTGTTCTGATGATAGATTCGTATTATTCTTGCAACTGAATTCTCGTGTTTTTTAAACTGATTTTTTTTCAAGTAGTTCCAATGGTTTTTTCAACTCTTAACCTAAATGTAAACTTCTAAGATTACCCATTTCTTATTATTGTCAGAACTTTAAAATATTTTTTTGATAATTATACATTCTAAAAAAATACTCCCCAAATTTTCAAAAGCGCTATTTGTATCCATTTCATTTGATTTCAGTTTCCAGTTTGTAATTCTCAGATAAGTTGAAAATCAATTATTTTTTTTTACTTTTGTATAGTAAAGATGGAGAAGCCAAAACATTTATTTCCCAAAAATTAATATTTTACTTTACTGAGTGTGAAAAGTTAATACATAATTGAAAAAAAATAATTAGATGAGTGTTTTTGGGGAAAAGTGTTAATTAGTTTACCTAAAAATTTAAATATTCTATAAGGAATTGACATAAATAAATGGAAAATGGATAACTTACAGGTAAATACGAGATTATATCTTGCTTTTCATTGATATTTGGAATGTTTTGAATAGCTCTTTTTCCTTTAGGTATAGAAATAGCGGTAAAGCCTTCAAGAAAAATTGTATTCATCAGATCGCTCCAGGGTTGAAATCCTCCCAACAATATAGCATCTATAGAATAATGATATTCAAGGTGGCTTTGGTTAAACTCTAATCGGATTGAACTAAAATTATAAAAATATAAATAGTGATATTCATAAATAGGAATATTTTTTTGTTATCCGTAGAGGGAAAACGAAATGTGCAAAACAAAAAAATACACAAGATTTGAAGTATTGTTACGTTTTCTAATGAAACACAATACTTCACCAAATTACCAGTTATTATTTACCATTGTAAATAGTGGTAGTTGAAGAGGAAAAAATAATACTCAAGACAAAAATCACCTGTGATATTTGATATTCCTACTTATTTATACTTTATAACGAATTATACTGTACCAAACAAATATCATAAAGAAAATGTGATATTGAAACTAAGTTCTGTTTCGTATCTGATACGAAATCTTAAGCCGACATTAACCACTGAACAGTTAGTAAATTATTACTATGCACGTATAGAATCTAGAATCAGATATGACGTTTGCCTTTGGGGAAGCTCTTCAGTGGCATTTCCTCATACCATAATGTAAATATAAGAAAGTGCAATGATTTTCACATAAATCTTGTCAAATATAATATAACTGCTAACTCACCTTCTTACTTGGGACTAAAAATTTATAACAAAATGATAGAATCATTGAAAACTACTGATAGAATTCAGGTTTTCAAAACCACTCTTGAAATGTTTTTATCAGTTCATAATTTATCTGCCATTGATAAATTTCTCAATCATCAGTAATTTTATTTCTCTATAACATTAATTTAATGAAGCTGGAGTTGAATGAACTTGATATGTTTTGTCCATCATTGTATGCCTATGACAATCTTTCATATTTTGTATGTTTGGTTTAATTTTACTTTAAATATTATTTTATGTATGTACAAAATGCTATTTGACCTATCTTATAACTTTGTAAGTTCTACAGGATTAATAAAGTGATTTGATTTGTTTAGAAATGCTGCTTTGAGAAAAAGTAAATGTGGAACCAAAATAATCAAAATCAAGGCTTTGTCAAAGGACTAACTACAGTAAAAAATTTCAAATGTGATGTTTTACAGGAAATTTTTTACAAGCTCTGATACCACCTGACTTCAGTCTCCAACCAATTTGAACAATAGTTTGAACTTGAATAGAAACTAAATGAAAAAATTAAACTCTCCTATTCTGTAAAGTAGTTAGGAACAAAAAACACTGCATCATCACATTATCGCTTGAGTTTGTAGGTATGAAAATATAAAGAGGTAGGGATATAGAAACGCTGTTGGTGAACAACAGTGAGGCGATAGGTAGGGTAGGTCTGAGATGTAGCGGGTCTATTCAACCCAATACTGCAACCCGCGAGGGTTTTGGTAACTTCATGGTGCATAAGTAGCTATGGAAATAATGTCCATTACGGCAGAGCCCCGCATTACCGTGACAAGGCCTTCTACGATAAGGAGTCCGATATTTCGAACGTTCAATTAGTCACACTGAGTGGACTCAGAGTCAGAGAATAAAACACAATTATGGGCCTACAATGATTCCTTTAACGCCTTTGGTAATCACCATTTGTAACCAGCATATTTTGGTTCATTGCTTTGGATTGGCAACAGGTTCAATTATTTTTTATCGCGAGTTGTATCACTGACAAATACCTGTAGACCAGGAAACTAAGAGTTGCATCACCCTGTCAAATATCTGATATCTTTTTTGGGTACTATAGACACAAGACTGAGGTGTAAAATTTAATCTGTGTAGATTTTGTTGTGTTTTTTATTTACTTATAAATAATATTATATTAGATTAATATCAGGGTGCTTTTAAAAGCTTATTTTCCTGTTATAAATACGTTTTATTCTTAGTAAATAATCTAATTTTCCAATGTCAACACATAAAGTAGCACATAATGTCTCACTTTTCATTTGGTTATGAAATGTTTTACTTTTGGCAATTTATCGCAGGTGATTATTTCATAGCTATATTTATTTTGTTGTGAAAATATTGAGGAGAAATGTATATCATCAAGTAGACACTGTTCGAATAATGGGAGCACCGAACTCAAATGAATGGTATTTTATGGTTGTCCCTAAAGACACAGATCCAAATAAAATACTTGCTAACTAGCTACACTATCAATCCGAGATATACAATCATTACAAGAGACAATGTTGAGAAGCTTGCAAAATTTTATTCATCGACGTTGCAGAGTCTATGGTGAAATATTAAAATTCTTGAAATCAAAATAGGGGGCAACAACTGAGAGTGAATTTTTAAATCCTGAGCAAATTTTACATAAAAACAATTATTTCGAGAAGATGTTAAATTTTTCGCTTTTCCAAAAAATTATAAGTATTTCGTTTCTATTTGATTTTATTTATTTTTATGTAATCACATGATTCACATGGTCACGGATTTTTTTAAATTGTCAAGTATGCTTCAGTGGATTTTTTTTAATGTTACAAACCATGTGCAGTTTCCCCATGTGTTGTTTGCTGTCATTCCTCTTATCAAAATTGAAACTTTCAAGAATATCCCATTTTTATGCAAAATATCTGGGAAATTCATGTAGAATTGTAGCCTTTATTTCAATATACACAGGCAGCCTTATTATTTTCATTCCAAGGAAACATTTGTTGAATTCAAAATCAACGCAGTTGGAGTAATACCACTTCACATTATTTTTAGTTCAAAGCAATCAGCGAAGTTTTTGATGATAACAAAAATGTTCACGTTGTCAGTAAATGGAAGAAATATATTGTCAAAATTGTTAATAGTAGAAGTAGAAGTGAACAATGAAAATCCTATGTTCATCTCCGTCATAGAAACATGGCTAAAAGAATTTGAAGTGAGTAATTTCCCAATTTAACGCTATCATGTGGTTCGTTCTTATTGTCGCAAGATATATAAGGGTGGCGAAACTGCTCTGTGGGCGAAAAATGGATTGGAGACTGCTCCCTTGCTCATCAGTAACTTGAATGTAGTGAATAGTGTGGTCGTGAATACAAAAATGCGACTTTCTGTCACAGAATTTCTTTCTTTACAATAAATGTTTGTTTGTAGATTACAGGAGATTTCAATATAGATTTTAAAACATTATTCCATGAGAGAGAGGAAGTATTAGACATTTTTGCCGAATATGAACTTAACAAGATATCCGAGTAGCTGCACAATCTTGCACTAGAATCGATAATATTTACTCAAATATTGAGGCAGAGAGCCGTGTCAAGGACACTCCTCTCTCAGATCATAGATATATCACAGTAAAAGTGAATCATAACTCGTATGTTGACAGGAAAAATATAAAGTTAGGTAGAAACTCTAGCAGAAAGAACAAACAAAAATTTTCCCAACTACTGAAAAAGGAAAACTGGGATGTACTATATAACCATGAAACTTGTAATGACAAATACAATAAATTTGAAAGCATTGTTCAAAATCACTTTTTTAATGCATTTCTAATACAAATTCAAAAATCAAATCCAGTTTTGAAGATTTGGGTAACTGATAAAGTGAAACAGTCAAGTGCACAGCTTAAAGATCTATATATCCTACAGAAAAAGTATCCAATACTAGGCGAATACTATAAAGTCAGAAAACGTAATCACCAACAAATTGTGGAAAAATGTAAACGTAATCACTATGGTAACATAATTCTGAACTCCGAAAACAAAAGTAAAACTATCATATATAAACTGATACATGAAAATGAAGAGATCGCTTCACTTGTAACTATGGCAAACTCCTTTATTAATTTATTCACTGATGCACCACAGAAAGTTATACATAATATACCAGATGTAGGAGGAAATGTTGACCCTACTCAGAGAAATATCATGAATTCAATAGTGGTACTCCCATTTACAGAATCAGAAATTAAAGATACTTTTACAAAAAAATTAAAGATGTTTTTACAAAACTTACAAACAAGTGTTCTTCTTACCCTGATGACTTGCCTAACAATATAATTGAAGAATTTGCGAAAAACTTAGTTGAACCATTTTGTCTAATCATGAACTCCTTGATAGAAACAGAAATTTTCCCAGAGTCCTTAAAAGTAGCGAAGGTGATCCCCTTATATAAAAAAGAATCAAAGAATTTACCAGAAAACATTAACCATTGTCTCTTACATCAGTGTTTGAGAAACTATTTGAGTATTCTATGTTAGAGAGGTTGACCTCCTTCATTGTGAGATTTAATCTGATACCAGATGAACAAAATGGATTCAGAAAATCCAAATCAACCACAACAGCAACAACAGAAACATATATAGACATATTAAAACAATTATACAAAAAAAAGATGTCCAATTGGAATATACATCGATCTGAGCAAAGCGTTTGATTGTGTTCCACACGATCGATTGTGGTTTCGGTCTTATCTTGATGGTAGAAAACGATATGTACAGATATCTCACAAAGGACAAAACAGCATACACTGCTCAGATTTGATATCGATAAATGTAGGGGTACTGCTGGGAAGTATCCTTGTACCTATTGTTCTCTTTATATATAGCAGATATTGTTAAATACTTAGATGAATACAAACCAACACTTTACGCAGATTATCTGTCGATCCTAGTAGTAAAAGACTACTTAGATGCCATCCAACAAAACTGTAACGATATAATGACAAGAATTATACTTTGGTTCTCAACAAACAAATTATATGCCAATTCTGGTAAAACAAATTTTTCAGTATTTCACCCTAGACAAAAGAGGACTGAAAACATAGAAATTAAAATGAGAGAAGTAAAACTGAAACAATGCGAAAACATAAAATTTTTAGGTATAATTATGAATGACACATTAGATTGGGAATTCCATATCAGAGAAACAATGTCCAAACAAAACAGCAAAATATACCAACTGAAATGCCTACAAAGAGTTCTCAACTTGTCCATACTAAAAAAATTTATTATGCTGAAATTCAGTCACTACTCACATATAGAATTTTATAATGGGGTTCATCATCAGCAACTCAAAAACTATTTGTACTACAGAAAAAAATGCCTTAGAACTTTATTGAATTAAAGAGAGAATCATGCAGACCATTATTTGCCAATCTGCAAATACTTCCTGCTAATTGGATAATTTCATTCAATAATATATTTCAATTTACTTACTCTATTTTTAAAATTGTCAGTTATAAATGTGAAATGTCTACCTAATATGTAATTTGTGACATGTTTTATATTACTTTCACTGTAATCTGTAAAACCAATGAATAAATTGAATTGGATTGAATTGAACCAGTTATTATTTGAGGAACTGCATAGAAAACTTGTTACATTAGAAATGCAATAATGTATTTTATCAAATGGGGACCTAATAGTTAGCTATAAAACCAATTTAATAAACTGACACCTATATAATTATAATCTTATCATGGTGGTAATTTGGTTAGCGAAACTGGCATCAAGAGACAGTATTTTTGTTCTGGTGTGGTATGTTTTCAATAGATTCAATTTACGCTGGATTTCTATGTTAGTTAAGTAAATGATTGTTGATCCAATTCAGGCCTTCTCAACAGATCATAAAAGTAACTCAACCACGTGTTCTGAAAATGTTTGTATTTACACTTACTTAATCATCTCGTTGATTGGTGTGATTTGAGGCTGAAATAGTCTGGAGTTATGAGAGTGAGTTTGTGGTGGTCCCTCCCATAGCAATTTCCAAGGCAAATCGATTTTATACACGATTTTTCCCCAAATTCGTACAACTGCTCCTGGATTGTAAACTTCATAAATGAAAATTTGCCTTGGAATGGCTGGACCTTCGAATCTACAAGAAAAGAAGTAGTGAGATTTGGGAATTCAGGATTTCTTAAAATTCTATTTGCTTACCTAACAACTAGAAAATCTTGAGCACCTAAAGGATCGGCATCTTGTGGTCTGTAATCTGATTGATACCCTTCACTTTCCTTCCACCAGGTTCCATAAGTTCTCTTCATGAAAAAAAAAATCCAGATTCAAATATATGTGACATAAACAGGAGTTGTTAAAATTATGTCGAAGCAATTGAGAAATGTTTTTTGAATACAGAATATTTCCAGATATCAAATAGAAAACAAATAAATATTGAATTTTAACAAACTGACATTACTATATTTTTCGATATACCAGTATTCTCCGGATCATATGTTCAAATGCGAATGAACACATGAACAAAGCCTTTTCAAATTTTGATTATTTCACAATATTTTTTACATCTATACAACAGTTGTGACATTTATTGTCAACATATGCATTATAAAGCAAATTTTCCTGCTAATGGTATAAAGTGGAGAACCAATTTTGTTTCAAATTTATAGTTTATTTCTAGCAACTTTATCTTCCAAGTTTCATTCAATTTTCATTTCTAAATGAGATTTCATGGAGCTTGTAAAAACATTCAGTAGTGTTTCAGTTTATAATTACTTTTTCTGTAACTATTGAGAAAAGTATCAATTATGTTACCGTTTCCTGTTGGATAAGTGAGCAAAATGATCCATAACACACATCTTCCAACCAATCACAGTTGCCCAGATACATAACTCACTACTTTCGAGGTCAGTCACAGATGAGCAAATTCATTACAGTTATATTTGAATTATTTGCTTTAGCAAGTCAGTCATAAGAATTTACCCACTCACTAGAAAGAACCTCGCATGGGTCTCAGTGAAATTTGAAGAATTTTTGATATGATATGGTTCATCAAGCTTATCAAAAGTGTCCATGGGCCCATCTTAATCCTATGGCTAGTTTTCTAGATACAGGGTGTCAAAGTTGGTAAGTGGTAATTTGCTTGCACATACAGCAATACTTTCAGACTGGTTTTTGATGAAAGATACTGTTTTATATAGGGTGAGTGCAGCATTATTCAAAATGTTTTGTCTGGTGACATTGTGTACATTTTTTTATACTTCAAGCTTTAGGGAAACTTGACGAACCATTCAATCCATTTCAACACACTTATTTACAGTATGAGACAAACACTAGGTGGTGACAAAAATTGCGAAAAGGAGATTTTTTATAACTCTTCCTATAATTGATTTGCTGAATTTTTGATAGGATGAAGTTCAAGTCAAGCCGTCCCAACCTTGAAAAATGGACAATTTTTACAGTTTTACAAAAACGCAACATGCTTAATATGCCTAATTTTACCTACATTTCAAGTACCTGAGTTTTACCCGAGTTGTAATGAATTAAATTACTTGGGCTTATATCCCAGTTTCCACATTTGAAAAAATATTTAGTAACGGGGAGTTATTCATTTCTAATTGATCATTCGGTATATTACCCGAATTCCTGAATCTATTGATTTCTAAACATTCTGGAAGATTGAGTTTGAAACTCTTCTCTTTTAAATGTAACACATCGTATTCATGATTGAACTTATGTTCTTCTGCTAAAAGGTGGTTTGCAAATGTGGAATTGGTCTTTCTATTTACAAAACTACTTATATGCTCCTTGATTCTTTGGGAAAATGTTCTCCCTGTTTACTTTTTCTTCGAAAATCAAAGTTGTCATAGTAGGTAGGTAGGTCTAGAGTGAGTGGGTATATTCGACCCTTCACCGCAACCCACAAGGGTTTATTGTGGCTCACACCTATTCACACTCGGCCAAATAAACCCAGCTTCTGAACGAAGCCGATTAGTTTGTATGGTGAGTTGTCTTTCAGGTCAGATGGTGAGAGTACGGATCTGCCAAACTCTAAGAACCTGATTCGGTCCCCAGCGGGGCAGGCACAAAGTATATGCTCTGCTGTTTCATCATTTTCCAGACAGAGGCGACAGATACTGTCTTCCGACAGTCCAAGTCTCTGCATATGATTTTTCAAATGACTTGTAAGAAGGCCTGTTAGACATTGTAGTTCATCCCTACTGTAGTCCAACAACTGTTTGGTATCAAGCTTCGAAGGGTGAATAAACGCCTTGGAGTGAGCCAATCCTGGAAGATTCTGCCAGAAGTCCATAAATCTTCTTGCCATCCAGGTGTTCAGTGTTTGTTTGGCCAAGCCCAAAGCGNTTTGAATGAGCTTCTACATGAGTGTCGCCATCCTAAACTAGCAATTATTCTGACCGCACGATTTTGTAATATAAATACTCTTTCAGCCGAGTAGCTCATACACCAATTCAAGATTCCATAGCGCAAGTGACAGCCAATAGTTGCATAGTACAGACTTAGGAGCACCTTTCTTCCACAATGATTCGACATAAATCTCAGTGCATAACAGTTCTTTCGTAGTTTATCACATAGTGAATCTATATGAGGACCCCAATTCAGCTTATGATCTAGAAATAGACCTAGCATTTTTGTTTGTGGTTTGGATGTCACCTCTAGTTGGCTATCTTCATATATTTTGAAAGTTTCGGTGGTGTTCTGCATTGAGAATTTGACTAATGCTGTTTTGCTGATATTTAGTGCTAAATAATTTTTTTCAGCCCATTTCATTATTTTCTCATATATGGATTCTGTTGATTCTGCAAGTACTAATGTATTACAATCAGTGACCAGAACATTTGAATCGTCTGCATATGCAACTATATGTACCTTTGAAAATCTATTTAGGTATTGTATCAAGTCGTTCGCATAAATAAGAAAAAGCAGTGGTCCGGGTATAGACCCCGGTGGAACTCCTTGCTTGCAGGCCAAGGACTGACTGTGAACACCTTGAATTCTCACTGTTTGTGACATGTTCTCTAGATATGACCTCATCCAATCTTGGGCAACTCCACGAACCCCGGCTGTTGCTATGCCCAAGTTTCAAACGGTCTGCGCTTCAGACTGCTGAGATACCAGCCAAACACTCTTCTGAAATATCAGTGATCATTTCACATTTTGATAGTTTCGTTGCTATAACATTCAAAATACACTTTTCCCACCACATTGTTGGAAGTCTGGAGACCAACTCAGTACCCCCCACCCTCTCTCTTTTCTCTCTCTCTCTCTCTCACTTCTCTTTTCCTCTTGTTCTCGCTCTCTCTCATATTTTATTTGTTTTGAACTGAACAACAACGGTATTCTTTACCGAGATATTTGTTTCCTGAGAATTGAAATCTTCAAACATTAGAAATCACAAAGATTTTTTTGCTTCAATTTTTTTGTGTCCATTTTTCAAGGTAGGCCCATGAACATTATTGATCAGCTTGACTTGAACTTCATCATATCAAACATTCAGAAAATCAATTACAGGATGAGTTATAGAAAAATCTCCTTTTCACAGTTTTTGTCATCACCTAATGTTTGTTTCATACTTTAAATCAATTTCGTGTGTGTGTTGAATGGTTCATGGTCAACGTCACCAGAAAAACTATTACTTCTTGACTCACCCTATACAAAATGTTGAATAATTCAATTTTGAGATATTTAAACGATAAGCATATCAGTGTGCTACTTGCTTTGGTCACATCTTCACTTCACAGGGTTGATTAAGAATTTAATTTTGAATAATGTTGCACTCACCCTCTATACAACAATATTTTTTATGAAAAAACTAGTCTAAAAGTATTGCTCTATGTGCAAGCTATATTCGTCGCGCAAAACTTTTTTTATTTAGGATGTTTTCCTGAAAGCAATATTACTCCAAAGAAATGACCACTCACACTTACAAGTTAGAGAAATCTGGAGTTTATAAGCTTAAGTGTCCGGAGTGTAACGGTATGCTGAACATGAAAGGTCCTTCAGACTTGGAAAAAATAATTCGACGTTTCCAAACCATTACTTGGCATGCAACCACAAGTTTCCCAATCTTAATGATACGGAAATTTTGCACTATGCAAGGAAGGGTTACAAACTCAATTATTTAGAATCCTTGTAAATTCACAAGCATAAACATTGTGGGTGCAACCTGTTAAATGATCAAATCGATTTAGTTTATCCATCGGTTTTTAAATTGGTACATCCACATTGTAAACTGTAAATTCAGGTACTCAGGTACTCAATCAAGCCAAGTACTTCTATTAGTACCTATAGGTCAGATGTTATGTTGATTATTCACGTCATTACCTCATTCAAGTATTGGGAATACTAAAGAAAAAAGACTACAATGAAAAGAGCAAATGGACTGACACTAACGACAACTCAGTCAACTCAGAAAAACTACAAATTTTCCAAATGAAATCCTTATCTGATATGATCTACAAACTAAACTACGAGTTTCAATTATAAATGAAACAGAAAATAATGTCTGATGAATTTAAACCTACAAAACAAAAAATACCTGCAACAAAACTGTTATCTCTTATGATATCAAATGGTGCCAATATTAAACAACTTCAAAAAACCTTTTTTATATAATTAACTTATAGAAAAGAAATGAGTAGAAAAGTATATTTTCACACATAAGACTCCTTGTTCTATACAAACCAAGTCAAATAATTAAAATTTGAGAATCAGTAATTTTAAAGTTGACACTTCATACAGCACTTTTCTATCACATAGAGTAGAGCATAGAGAGAGTTCCATAGCAATATCCGTGGGTTCAGTTCACATCGACTACATTCTTTTACTTATTTTAACCATCCAATTCTTGAACAACTTTACACTGAATGAAATGACAATTATTGGAAATATACCTGAATTCATTTTCTAATTTTTTTTTGTTATGAAATGCCTTATTACTCTCATTCAGGATTTCTTTCATAAATGATTTTACTTTAACATAATTCTGATGTTATGGAAACAGTATAGTATTCTACTCGCAAGAAATGGCCATTGCTCATATAAACAAACTTTATTCTCGCGAGTAATGGTCACAAGATATTAGGGGAGTATGATTTTTCAAATTTTTCCATATGTAGGCATATACATAATGAAGAGCGATACCTTTAGCTTCCCAAAATTGAGGTGAACGTTTTGGTTTTTAGTTACACAAGGCAAACACTTTTTGAATGTATAACTCTATATATAGTTCCATGTTCATCTTTAGGGTTATCAAAAAAATCCTTGCTTTTTTGTGTTATTGATATCTCAATTATAATATGCCTGATTAGATCTGTTTTAATTAGATTTGTCAAAAAATTGGTTTGGCAAATGCCCTCCATAACAAACCTGCCTCCCTGTCTAAACTAAGATGTAGGTATGTTGAATTATATATGTACACACATATGCCAAATTCTTCAAGGAAGTCATATTTGAACATGTCAAAATATTAGCAAGGAGATTTTCTTATATTTAAAAAAATGCATGCTATACACTTTGATTACAATAGATGCTTTCAACTTACAAGAGAATACGTTTCAGGAAAATCGCCATAAGCAGGATACCTTTCATATCTTCCGATTAAATTGCGGGGGGAATAATAAACGCTATTAGAATAATTGAATCGGGAACTGCAGTCAGTCACTGCACTCACATAGTATTCAACGTGTCTCATTAAGACTATTTCTTCAATGGGTTGGAAATTATTTACTTTCTTTCCTTCCATTACTTAATTGGTAAATTTGATTATAACAATTATCACATCTATCACAGCTCTGAAATTGTTCAAATATTCCTAACCATAAAAAATTGAAGAAAAACAAGACATTGATAAGTTGATAAGTAGCAACTGACTTGTCGTCTCTTCTTCTTTTTTCTAAAGTAGTAGAAAGCAAAAAATGTAGCAGAAGAAGCGAAATTTTCATCAATAAACAATGAACTGATTTGAAATACATGTTGTATCGTAGATATATAACATACATAAATGTGATAAACTTCAAATCATAATAAAAATTGTATACTAAAACCAATAATGATTGAGAGTAGAAGTAAGCCCAGTTGACAGCAAATCGGGGGCGTGCTTATTAATTTTTGAGAGGGTTAAGAATGAAAGAAAAATTC
>NW_019293123.1:20090-37453 GCF_000500325.1 Leptinotarsa decemlineata | reverse complement strand
ACGCTCATGGCTGCAAGTACATTAGTGAGGACTGCAACGATGAGATGGAAGTTACGGTAAAGTGACAAAGACAGAAATATCGTTGCGTACAGCGTTGCCACTAGTTGTAATAAATATCTAACACTATACAGAAAATAATGAATTTTAACTGATCAGTAATCAGGAAATGTATAAGTATTACTCATTACAAGCTCATTACTGATTTTTGTCATAAATAATACCTTTTAATCGTACTAGTATTGTGTATTATCTATAATTTGCCACAACCTACAACTCTACTGCTTACTATATTTTGATTCTGCTATAAACTGGTAACGTAAAATTTAGATATGACAACGCGCTTTACTCTCAATCATTATTGGTTTTACTATAGACTTTTGTATTTTTTATTAAAACAAATTTGCATAAACACAAAATATACAATCAAGTCTCAAAAAAGTACTAGTAATAGTGCTCTCAACACGACTGAAAGTAAATTGATATAGTAAAGAATAGTTGCGCGTATTGAAAATTGATATGGAAGATTGTGAAGTGTCCATTTGAAACGTGTATCTGCTTCTGAAAAATGTAAATAAGAATGTCATTAAAAGAAATACTATCTTGGAAGAAATTACAAAGAATTCATCAACAGCTGTTCGAAAGGAAGTGATAGTGATTAGCAACAAAGTTGAAATACTAGAAAGCAAAAGCATATAATTGAAAAAAAAAGTTGTTCAAACTTGAAAAATTTTCAACACAGAATAACTTAGATAATTTTGTCATGAAAGAAAAACCTGAAGCTAACCAAGAAACATTGATAAAATAATTTACTAAATTAGTAACAACAAATAGCAATAGAAATTTGTAATATTTTTAGATTAGCAAGAAAAAAAAGGAACATAGGTATTTTATTTATTTCGACAGACGACAGGATATATTGAGGAGCAGACCAAAATTGAAAAAAAAGAAAGTTATTATAAGTGCAGATCTGTTGAATGGAGTTTTAGCATACCACTTCTACTTCATGTACTAATGATCACTTTATATTTCATATATATTTATTCAAGCACCGTACATAAGTAAACAAAAGTAAATTCACTCCCTTCGGCCTTTTTCATGTTTCGGGTCGAGATTTAATTTTTTGTTGGCATGTAGCGGGAAGGAGGTTGTAGGCTGAGAGTTGTTGTGCACCTCTGCACGAGGTTCGATCAAAAAATATGTTTACTTCTATACGGTAATTCAAGTAATATTCTTCTGTCATCTGTCATATCACTTTTTTTTTCACACAACAACGACATACATATTATAGAAAAACAAAACTGACAACTGACATAGAATTGTCACAGTGTATTATATATAAGTATACTGTGGAATTGTACTCTAACTGGTGAGGCATTGAAAGAAAGGAACATTTTGGCAAAAAGTCTCAAAGATGCTAGATCTGCAATATGTAGAGGAATGTAGAAAAAACAGTATTGTTGAGATACCATAAAAAATACAATGAAATAAATCACAAACCCCAAAGAAGAGCACAGTGCAAGGATAACCACCAGGGAACTGAAAGGCGGCCAAAAAAGACCTAGACAAGGTCATTAACAAATATTGCAATACGATCAACAGTGGACACAGCAAAAGTCAAACTTTCGAGAAGTTAATTCACATTTATCCTGAAAAAGTACCGATTTTAACAATGATTAAATTTTCAAATAGAAATCTTAAAATACATTAATGTTTTATCATTGGCAAAGTTACAGTTGAAAATTACATAAAGTTAAGAAGAGTTTTTTTGAAATATTCATGATAAACAGCATTCACATATCTATTTTGATTAACAATTTTTGTAACAAATTTCAACTAGCCAGCAGTTAAACGAATATTTATAGTAGCGTTTATGTCTCAAATAAGTAGTAGTAGTAAGCTATGTCTGGGGATAGTCAGTTCGTCACAATGCCTAATGTTAATATTTATATTATTTGAATATTGACCACTATTTTTGGGAAACAGGTCGGAATATTTTTTACAAAGCAGACAAGACCCAAGCTGCACTGAGAATTGTTCACCAAATTACCAATCTCGTAGTTCTCATTCTGGCCACCAGTTTCAGTTACTAGTGTTGAGTAGGCATAATTGTTTCTAGTCATTACTTCTTACAGAGCTTCTTCGATCTAGATTTCAGACACATATCGGAATTCCTTTTTGAGTAATTAATATTTTTTGTGAATATATTGAAGATCCCCAAAATATACCATATGAAATCAATGACTACACATTAGCATTGTAATATGTTCTCAAACTACAAACAGATATTTGATTCCTCAAATATCGTGTCACACCCCGAATAGAGCTTAATCTGTTATTTAATAAGTTTATATGGATTTTTCAACTGAGGGTTGCATTCATCGTGACACCTAAGAACTAGAATAGACTTATCTTGCTCTGATACACAAAAATATCCGAACATTGCTCCATTAGTAGGACTTCAAATTCAGGTACCTTGAACTTGAGGCTTCTTACATTCAGAAGCATCATCCAAATTTTCCGCCAATCCTTACAATCCTTATTCAGGTCAGTGGTACATTTTTGTTGTAAATTCACTGATAATCCCCTCCACTGTCAAGTACTTCAAGTACTTGATACCCACTTGGCTGGGCCAAAACTGTGATAGGTTAATTTTTGAGTGGTTCTTTCACTTTTACGAAGCCATAGTCAGTGATGACATGTCTATTTACCCGGTATATATAAAGCCATACTTTCCGGTCACCTCTTAATAAACCAATTTATCCCCTCGTGTACTGTTCGCTGTGCTCAACCTTTTTTAAATATTCTTCCTTTGGTGTCGTAGTATTGTATAGTCAATTTCAGTTCTAGTGAGGTCTTTGGTTCTTACATTTTTATTAACATAATAGAAAGAGGATTTTGCTGAATCCTTATATTTTTTTCTTTCAGGATTACTAAAGCTGCACCTTGAGAATTGTTCACCAAATTACCAATCTCGTAGTTCTCATTCTGGCCACCAGTTTCAGTTACTGGTGTTGAGTAGGCATAATTGTTTCTAGTCATGTTGTTTGGCAATACTATTTTATTTTTACCGTTGGTACTTCTGGCAGACGTAAAAGTTGTAGTTCTGTGATACCAACTTTGCTAAGTGTACTCAGTTAGTATTTCGCGGGAATTTCAATATGTCAATCAGGAATTACGCTAATAAAAACCAATTGATAAAAATGAGAGTTTATCGTTAAACAAACAACATACGTATCGAAATGATAATAATCAAAGAGCCACAAAAAAGGCATCATTAGGATCTCGGTTTCCCATCTTTCAATTCAAGATCATAGCTTATTTTTATATTTCTCAGATCCTCAGTAGTTAACCAATCTACTCTTTTCAAAAGTTTACCAATAATATCACGAGTGGAATCTAAGATTCTATGAAAAAATTGGTTACGTTAATGCTCGGGTATAAGATGAATAATTCAAAGGTGGTAAGTGCTATTTTACATCTGAATCATAAGATTCTGCAGAAATTGGGATTAGAATTGTTGACATAACTATTAGATATGAATTAAATATGATTACCTTTGGGGTGCAACACCATTTGTTATCTTTGTGGCAATATTTTATTTTTCAGTTTTTGACAATCTAATATGTTTTACTCCTTTATGGACAGCTCTGATAGGGAGATAAGCTCCCCTACCTTTCTCTGCTTCGGGTTTCTTCTGACCCGGAGGGTAGCAACCTGTAAGGGTTCCTTGTCCAGGGATAGAGACAGAAAATGTCAGGTATCATCTGACCATGGTGTGGTATGATCGTTAACAGCCTTCGAGGTTGACACTACTTTCATGACAAGGCAATATGTCATCGTAGCGCAGAAGGAGGAATCGATCTTGAAAACAGTACGAAAAAAGGTTGCCAAAGGAGTGAGGCCGGAATGGCAAGAGATTTCCAAGCACGGCCAGCAGGGAAAGGGCTATTGGCTCCAATAGTATTTCATGAGTATTCGAGATGATCTACTTACTCGGAAATGGGAAAGCCCGGATGGAAGAACCCACAAATTCCAGATAATCCTTCCTAAGACGTATATCCCAAATATCCTTGAACAGCTTCACGATGGTCGCACTGAAGGGCATTTCAGAATGAATATAACTCTATCGAGAGTGCATGAGANAAATTGTTCTTAGAAGGTATAACTTTAGTCCTGTGGATATCTGGAATATGGACGAAACAGAGATCTGACCGAATTGTGGGTAGACGTGGTGTCAAACAAGTTGGAAGAATTATTCAGTCATCTAACAAGGTAGCAACATGTAGTTTTACAGATCTCGAAAATTTGAAGCCGTTTCCAAAAGCCTCGGAAAGGAAAGTGCAACGGGGTCGCACATGAAGAAAATCTGAAATCTTGACAGATACGCCTATTAAAGATGCATTAGAAGAAGAAAAAAAGAAAATAAAACGAGATCGATAAAAATACAGGTCTTTGGCAAAACCAAAAAGAACACAAAAAACAAGCAAATGCGAAGAATTCAAAAATTAAAGACGATTCAAGCAGTGATGAAGAAACCTTCTGCCTACTTTGCGTTGAACCCTGGTCAAATAGTTTGCATTTTCTTAGTTTTTGCCTCGACCAACCAACCCCAAGGTATGTACCAACCATCCCCAAATACGGGGTTGCTCGGTACACTTGCATCCTTAAGGAAAAAATTAAATTCTGGATTTAGGATAGTTCCCAACATTATGTAAATTGAAATTTATATAAACAAAACAACGCTAATCTAGAAATCAAATGTATTTTCTCACTATCTATCAATAAAAAAAATAGAGTGGCTTCAATTTGAAAAGCGTACCAACCAGCCCCGGTCTCCCCTACCTCAGTGAGTGCCCTTTCGAGAGAATCGCAGTTGACAAGAACAACTGCTCTTCACCCGCAGTCTGATGAAATGGTCGAGAGGCATAATCACACCATAAATAACTACCTCTCGATGTTTGTCTCCGAAAACAAAAAGGACTACAATAAATTGTTTCCTCTATTTCTATTGGCATACAGGAGCTCCCAATATGATGCGTCGGGTTACACACCATCCATGTTGCCAACTGGTTGAGAACTGACACTTCCGATAGATGTATTGTGTGGCAGCCATCTGATGATTCGCAAGAGGTACCTATATCAGAGTATGTAAATGACCTGAAGGAGAGACTGGAAATTGTACGCAACTTTGCCATATCTAAATCACAGCTTTCCAGCGACAGGATGAAGATAAGATTTGACAAAAAGTCGCTGCCGGTGAACTTCAAGGAGGGCGTCAAATGTATTTTCTCACTATCTATCAATAAAAAAAATAGAGTGGCTTCAATTTGAAAAGCGTACCAACCAGCCCCGGTCTCCCCTACCTCAGTGAGTGCCCTTTCGAGAGAATCGCAGTTGACAAGAACAACTGCTCTTCACCAGCAGTCTGATGAAATGGTCGAGAGGCATAATCACACCATAAATAACTACCTCTCGATGTTTGTCTCCGAAAACAAAAAGGACTACAATGAATTGTTTCCTCTATTTCTATTGGCATACAGGAGCTCCCAATATGATGCCTCGGGTTACACACCATCCATGTTGCCAACTGGTTGAGAACTGAAACTTCCGATAGATGTATTGTGTGGCAGCCATCTGATGATTCGCAAGAGGTACCTATATCAGAGTATGTAAATGACCTGAAGGAAAGACTGGAAATTGTACGCAACTTTGCCATATCTAAATCACAGCTTTCCAGCGACAGGATGAAGATAAGAGTTGACAAAAAGTCGCTGCCGGTGAACTTCAAGGAGGGCGATGCAGTGTAGCTCTTCCAATCCCAACGTAAAAAGTTTTGGTCCCAAATTGCAGAGAACATGCAAGGACCTTACTTGGTAACCAAAAAGATGAATGATCTGGTGTGAGATTCCAATTGTCCTCAGAAGCAAGCCTAAAGTCGTTGTCCACATAGATAGGCTGAGTCCTTACATTGATCGTGATGTCCCCCTTGGAATGTTGTTCGGGGGGAACAAACTTTGAAATTTGGTACTGGCAAAATTTTTCGCTGAATCCATGTATATTATATGTTCAATAAAATCGTAGTTTGGATATTTTTCGCATTGTTTCATGCCATCTATAATTAGTTCAACTCAAGTGGTAAACTACCGACCAATATTCCGATATACTGAAAATTAAATTCAACGCTTTCTTCAAGAAAACTAATATAGTAAGCATCCTGCTCACAATTCAGATTGAAAAGTGTAGGCAGGATGCTTCAGTTCAGTTGTCTGAATACATTTACAGGGCCTTAGACAACAGCACCCCTCATTGACGTATCAAAGGCCTTTGATACTGTGAATCATCTGATTTCACTATCCACCCTTAAGCAATGGCATGAGAAAAAATACCCTACAGATGAACACATCGTACCTGAAGCACAAAACACGAATTGTCAAAATGAAAATACATATAGTAAGGAAAAAAATGGAATGTGGGGTATCTCAAAGGACAGTATTGAGGCCAACTGAGTTTTGTATGTATGTCAGTGGGCTATATCAAATAAACAACTCAGGCAGAAGCATCAGTTCCGCAGATGATACTGCCATATTTGGGGAGAGTGGGGTAATTGCGAACACCTAAGGAAGAACTAAAATTAAACAAAACCAGTTAAGAATATGAATGCTATTTATTACTAAAGGCTACCTATAACTAAGCAGTCTTATGTTTTCATAAACAACGTAGATAAATGTTCCATATATAATAAAATGTTAATACAAAAACAAAATATTGGAGTCCGGGATTACCCCACAACACGTGGGGTAATTGCGGATGATCTGTGGAGTGATTACGAACATAGTCTAATCAGAACAGAAATCACAAACAAAGCCTCATGATGTACTTTTACCACTCGTACAGTTTTCGTTGGCACATAAATTACATTTGTAGCATTTTATCCAGTCTTCATTAGGTGGATCTTCATACTTTTTATCACAAATTAGGCAATAATACTCCTTTTTTTTCATCACCTACATCTGCAACTGTTGGATAAGCGAAAGATATGAAGTGGTGTAACCAATCTACAAATAAGTTCTCATTGATCCAACCTGAATCACTTACGGCTGATTGCCTTCACGTAACAATTGAGCATTCATACGCATCCTCTTACAAATAAAAAATGGATGAATATACTTTCCTGAAGCACTACAAGCGCAGACAACTATCATTGTAGTACTTCTTTCACCACTTGTTGCCATACTGACTTGTTTCTGACCTTTTGGTGCTAAAATCCTTGAATTTCTTTGGACATTGGATATACCTGTCTCGTCCACATTGTATATTCGATTGGCATCAGAGTGGTGTTTGGTTTGTAAAATTTCTAAATTATTGAACAACATTTCCACTTCTGAATTGAAGGGGTAATATTTTTAGGAGTGATTAATTTTTTGGGAAAGAAAGTTTTTGGCTTTCTACTACTCCATTAATATCTTTCATTCTTTTCTAACATAGTGAAACATACACGCCCGCGATTACTCCGCGTCCGTGATTCCCCCACCTTCCCCTATATATAACAAAAACATGGCACCAAGTGAAAGAAAAAGCAGAAAAAGACCAGGAGCTCAAAAAATATTGGTTTGATGATCAACCCTTATTTCGTGAAAACATTTTGCTATTAGTATTCCCTCACTTGGAGTCGTGATCGATTCTCATTCAAGGGTAATCACCATTATGAATATATTGTCAAGAAATTAAGGTGCATTTTATACAACTTTTGTATATGAATATCACTGGAGTTTGTTTTCCAACACCAAAACGTTATTTTAACACCTGGATACGTGTTTCGATCACCAAGGGATCATCTTCAAGAGTAAGATTAAACTAAACTAAAACGTGATCGAAACACGTATCAAGGTGTTGAAATAACGGTTTGGTGTTGAGAAAAAACTTCAGTAGGTAATATCCATTACTACACCAAAGGTTCCAAACAGTGCATCACAAGCTTTCGAATGTGGCAAGAAATATGGGAAACATTCAGAGTTTCCCTCATTTTTTGTATGAATATAGAGAAGTAGAAAACGAAAGTTTTTTTCCAGAAATTATACTCTCCCAAAAATATACCTTCTTCAAACTAAAAGGGTATATTTTTAGGATAGATTAATTTTCGCGAAAGGAAGGTTTTGGTTGTCTACTTCTCCATCTTCATAGTTGTTTCGATTTCTTTCATGTAATTCAATGTTAATGTGAAAGTAATTGTCTCAAGAGGGCCTCTTTTTCCAGTTTGTGTCTGAAAGTAAAATCTATGAATGATCCACACATGTTTGAAATTGATTACTTTCTTCCTTCCTTCGGAAGTGTCCCACTTTTTTGTATAAAGATGGAAAAGTAAAGAACCTGAACTTTTATTTTCAAGTATTTCTACCTGTTTGCTGAGTTGAATGCGAATATAAAAAGCATCTACTACTAGTCGAATAAACGCAGTCTTTTCCTCAGAAGTCATGAAAAAAACTCTCAAATTTGTTTTATATATTATTTAAAATCAAAAATATTTTGAATCCACGACAGAATTATTTATATTGTTCAAACAATATTTGAGATATTTACATAAAAATTTCAATTTTGCTTTCTTTTTTTTGAAAAAACTCTTTGAAGTGATTCAAGTAATTTGAAAATGGTCTAATAAACCGTAACCAGTCGAAACAAATAATAAAATTAGACAAAAGTTGTTTTCCTTATTCTATATTCAATACGAATAAGTTTATTGTGGCTCACACATATTCAAACTCGATGAAATAAATCTAGCTTCTTAACGAAATTAATAACTTCATTTGGTAAGTAATCTTTTTGGTCAGCAGGTAGGAGTGAGACTCTATCAAACACTAAACACCTGAATCAGTTTGGGATGGACTAGGTGTAGAGTATTTGCTTCGCTACCAGAACCTGAGTTTCGTTGTGAAGAACAATCCACCACGAAGTTGACAGATCATAACACATTTTTCTCAATCTAGTAAGCAACAAACATGTGGTAGGTCTCTTGTGATGCATTTCAGGAAAATGGCCGTGAATAGCTGCAGGTTATTTTCATAATGGCAATTACCACCATCCAGGAGACGCCGTCCTCACAGAACAGCTGTAGCCATCCAGGTATGCACGTTCTGGAATAGTTTGTGTAGACCATTTNATTAAAAATACGTAGGACATTGATGCTATCAATATCTGACGCGCTCGAGTATGTCCATGCAACAGTATTTTTTTACATATTCAAAAATCTATAGCCGCTTCCCCCACCGATGAAAAAGTATATATTATATAACATTTTTTTCTTTTTATCATCTAAGCTTTGCAACCAATATGTCTCAATGACGCTCCCCTGCTATTGTCTAAATGAACATTTGCTAAGAAACTGTCGTCTTTAAAAATTGCCTCCTTTCTACTTTTAGTCGTGACCTAATATTACAGCAGTGTGGCCTTTTGAACTCTGAAACACTAACTCAACAATGTACATTTATTGCCACCAAACAACCAACTGTAGATAATGAACGAATCGAAAAGTCCATTGAAAAGAATGAAAGGTAATGGAGAATACGACGATGCGGTCTCTCTGAAACCAAAGATCGACAATAAGCTTTTAAACGCGGTGCAGCACTTCAACCGCAGAATAGTGGTAAAACACTGTCACTCAGCTATAAAATTGTATTCGACAGACACACCACCACTATTTTTTTCAAATTCCACTTTTGTGATGATTGGCGCATATGCATACACCGAAATGTTTTTCGATTAGTACTGAATATAGCTATTTATGATATACTTAGGTGTTAAAAGTAAGATTTTATTTCTCGAACAAAATAAAACTTACTTTTAACACAAATATCCTACAAAGTTTTTTGTACAACTGTCCTGTTTTCATAATAAAATAGATAAGTTTAATATTTCATAAAAACAGATTTTGACATCTCTTGTTAGTTAACTATTTTCATGTTATCGCATTTGCTGTGAAGTGGCCGTGTCAGGTGACGCCGAATCACCTGGTTATCAATAAACAGTATTGCCTACAGCTCATGCGTTTTATTTACGAAAACGGATTTTTGAACAACTGCCATTGAAAGTATCATTTTTAATGGTTGTCAAGAGTATTAAAAGATGATGTTTACAAAGTAGCATGTTAAAAATATTTTTAACACTAGTGTTAAGAATATTTGAAAAAGATTTTTTCGACCAAATAGCAATAAACAAAACATAATTATTCAGTTTTCAAGGAAGTTTTTATATGAACAATAGGTACCTATAGATACAATTAAATTCTGTTACAAATGTATCATATACATTAAACACCAGCAAGAACTTTAAATGTGACGTTAAATAAAACGTGTGAGCTGTAAACAATTTGTTGATAACTAGGTGATTCGGCGTCACCTGACACGGCTACTTCACAGCAATTGCGATAACATGAAAAAAGGTAACTGACAAGAGATGTCAAAATGTGTTTTCATAGCAATATTAAATGTATCTATTTTATTATGAAAACAGAACAGTTGTACAAAAAAGCTATTATTAGGCACCTACTGTTAGAGAGATAAAGAAAATGTATTGAGGGAAAAGTTATACAACTACCTATCCATTATAATTTTTATTCGTTTTTTCATAGATTTCCAAACATAGAAGAATCATATTAGACAATGGAAGTCCGAACTAAAGAAATTCAAAAAGAAGATAAAAAATACCAGATATTTAGCTAACACTAAAAAAGGAATTGAAAAATGTCCCTCTTGGTGAAAGCTACGGTAGATGGTGCAGGTATCTCTTCAGTGATATGGAAAGATATCACGTACGTCACCATGTTATCTACTTTCGCGGAAATACATCCTGTAAGTCGAGTAAAACTCTTCGATAGAAAGTAAGAAAAGAGTATCAAAGTGAAATATCCCTTTCTTATACAAAAGTTTAACGGCCATATGGGTGATATTGATCTGATAGATAGCAACATTGGAAGAAACAAAATATCCCTGAAGAGTAGGAAGTAGTACATTCGTTTGACCAGTAGCTGGTTAACGGAAAAACATATTTCAATAGATCTGCTTAACCATGTCGAACTCATGGATATTATACAAGCCAGTACTTGCAGCTGGAGACCAACAGTTCGAATCGGTTTTCCAAGTTTCATTTCGTAGATGAATGTTTGTGTAAGATGGGATCTACAACTTTGAAAAGTGACAGACCCAGTAACCTGCTCAGTACTTCCACCAAAATATGGTCGTTGGTGTAGCACTATGCATGAATAAGAATAATAATTGTTTCTATAACTTCAGAAATATTGGGAATACTGGTAAATAGTAATTCTTAAATTATTTATTTCGCATTTCTCAACAACATTCTGATCCATCAACATTTATTTTGGGAAAAATTCGTAAAGTCATGCATTTAAGGATAACAAAAATCTGACCCAAAATGAAATATGTTTGAAAGTTCATATTGGTCAAATGGAAGTCAGTCAGAGGCGCTTTTTGAAATGTATGTCTTTTGAAATTACCGGTATCTTCATAACTATAGGCGTACCATACAATGAGTTCCTTGAAGGTTACCATTTTTGCAGTCTTGGAATAAGGCTTAAACACTTCTCATTATTTTTATCTAAGATCGTTCACAATGATATTACCTGTTCCAACCTCTCAACAACTACAAATGGTATCTTGTGAATGGACTCACCCGTAACTTGATGACAATTGAAGACTGAACCTATTTCTAGATCACATATTAAATGCTCAACATCCTAGCATCAAGTTCACCATGGAGACTGAACAGGAACAACCGATGGCTTTTCTAGATGTACTCATAGAATGGCGTGGCGCACATACCCAACACATACGGACAGATATCTGCATGCACTTTTGAACCATCATCCAAGTCAAAAGCGGAGAATTATCAACATCCTGACGGAACGTGCCCGTAGAATATGTGAACCGGAACACCTACAAGAAGAATTGGATCATCTTTAAATGGCTTTAAGATCNAATTATTTTCTTTCGTGTAATTCAATGTTTATATGAAAGTAGCTGTTTCAGGAGGACTTTCTTTCAGTTTGTGTCTGAAAGTTATTTCTTTGCATGATCTACACATTCATGTATAAAGTTTCAAATTGATTACTTCCTTCCTTTCTTTGGAATATTCTCTCATCCCTTTTTTTTGTATCAGATGGAGTAGTAGAAATCCAAAAACTTTCTTTCCCAAAAAATTTCCACTTCTGTTTCATTAAAAGCCGTAATTCCATTGATAGAAGTGGACTCAGGTTTACGTAGTGAAATATTAGGGCGCCTTTTCTAAAATCCATAGAACCAGTCTTTTCCTGCCATTTGAGATGTTTTGTCAAAATTGTGCTATAAATTATTCACTTTGGCAAATTTGAATGCTATTTTTCGTACCATTTCTATAGTTGAACCATAAAATAATTTATTGCATTTCATGATATAGTCATCTAACTCTCTTTCTTGTTCTTCAGAAAATATAGCCTTTCTGTCAGTTTTTGGCTTCTTTATAACTTCTTTCTTGATATAGTCGTGTATACTACTTTTGGAAATAGAATAAAAAGCAGCTGCTTTTCCAAATGAAAGTGTTTTACTTTTAACCTTAACCTTTTTAACCTTTTCTGTCTTCTGATTTGTATTTGGTCTCAGTCTTTCTTTGGTAATTTCGTGGCATCTGAAATATAGTCAGTTAAATATAGTAGCGGTTGATTGAGTAGAGCAAACCACCCACCTCAACTGTCCGTCTTCAGAACTGTATAGAGGCCGTTTCTTTTATCATGTGGTAACACCGTTATATTTTAAACCGAAACAGATACGAAGACGATTTAAGGGGAAAAAAAGGTAACTGTCATCGGGAACAGTACAATGGTCGAAGAAAATTTACGGGGACTCTCGCCCTTCTCGAGTTTACGGAAAAAACCAAAAATGCTTTTTATCGTTTTTATCGAATGAAATTGTTATTTCGGAGAATCTCAAAAAATGGAAAAGGAAAATGTTATTGTATTCGAAATGTACTATGACGATGTAATAATAAATATTCGATAAAACGTTTCGTGTCAACATGGCCAACATCAACTCTTTTTTTTTAATACGGACCTGTCTTTTTATTACAGATGTTGATAAAGCAATAAATTCACAATCCAAAGATATATCACATTTTATATTTTTATAGCGTTTCATTTGAAATGACCATCATCAGTGACAACAATTTTAAATTACGGTCTTGTCGTTACTTTTTTTGTGAATTGTTTCGATTTCTTCAAAATATAATTCAGACAACCCAATAAATTCAACACAATGAAAATTCGTACTTTTTCGTTTTGGAAATTTATGTATTGCTGTAATCCTTCTCTCAAGGCTTATTTCTCCCTAATCAATATAATTCGTAATATTTTTATAATTCTCAATCCTGGAAGTAACGAAAATATCAATATTTGGTCAAAATTTGATTGTTGTATAATTTGGTATGATCAAATAGCATCTCAATTCATTTACCATCTTAAGGTGGCTACACACACACCTGCAAGCTTGTCCAGCATGCTTGTTCAATCATTTTGCACAAGCATGTGTGAATGTCTGTAGGGAAATGTGGTGCAAGCTTTGTAATTGTACAAGCAGCTTGAGGATTGATTTGATTTTGATTATGCATGCTTGAATTAGGTGCGCTTGCGCAAGCAAAACGGTACGTGTGTACCCAAGAGTTTTAAGTTTGCACAAGTTGGCGTAGGCGTCCATTGTGTTGTGTTGTAATTATCGTGATTGGTTGTATGTTGTATTTAGGTAGTAGTTGAGTTTTCGTCATGAGTATTGCTCTCAAAAAAGCTAATCGTGAATTACTGGAAGATTTTATTCGAGAATACCAAAATCATCCATGTCTTTGGCACGTTAAATCCAAAGATTATCATAACAAAGCAAAGAGAGATGCAGCATACAATATATTAGTAGAAAAATATAAGTTGATTGATGCTAATGCTGATAAGGATACAGTTGTTAAAAAGATGAATTCCTTCCGCACTAATTATAGAAGAGAAAAGAAAAAAATTGAAGATGCCGATCACTCTGAAATGGATAAAGATGAACGTTATGAGCCCACACTTTGGTACTACCACCTATTTCACTTTATACGAGATCAAGAGACACCTAGAAAATCGGTATCTAACTTGAATGAGACAGAGGTGAGTTTTTTTATTTATACATATACGTAGTAAGTCACATAAATAGTCATTAGTTATTATTTGCATATTTATTTATTTGCATAAAACGTCAAGACATACTCAACATACAATATTTTATTAATATATAAATGTTTTTTGCCAAGGTACTGCTCCTTCACTGGAAAAGTAATTCATGAATTCTTCTCTAACTTGTTTAGAGATTTTCAAATTTATAATTTGCATCTGCTATGGCAAGTAGAACTAAACTATGTCTGTGTTTGTAATTAAAAAAAAAGATCCACTGTTGTCTGGAGGAATTATATCGATATGTTTTCCATCGAGGCTGCCAAGACAATGAGGGAAATTTCATTTCTTTTCGAAATCCTTTGCTAAAGCCATCCAGTCGTTTTCAGTTTGTGGAACCTGGAGAAAAAATATTACTACAGAAAAACAGCGATATGTTGTACAAAATAACTCCAACTACATTATATCTCAAAGTAGATTTTATATATTTACTAAATATTATTTTCAGGAAGAAATTGAAGCCCAACCAGATGAAAATTCTCAAGAAAATTAAGATCTACCGATTCAGGATGATGAGTCAACTACACATGATGATACCATATCCCGACCACCTAAACACAAAAATGACAAATGCGATAGGTACTGTGTTGGAAGCAATTGAATCTCATTTTAAAAAACCTAAGATAAAAGAAGATAAATATGATATTTTTGGGAAAAACGTCGCTCTGAAAATGAGAGACGTGACAAATAATCATCAGAGATTGTTAGCAGAAAAAATAATTAACGACACATTATTCATGGCAGAAATGGGTCAGTTGACTCCGTCCCATGGTATTCGTGGTGAAACTAACAATACATTTACAGATTGTTCTCCAACTCAACATTTCAATACTAATTACTTCAATTTCCCTTCAACCTTCCCTCAATCTCATGTACATTATGAAACCCTTTCTCCAGTAACCATCAATGACAATTTCAATCAGTCTATCACGTCCTATATTTCAAATTTTAGTGATGTCTAATGTTATTTTGTAACAGTTTATTATATACAACATATACCTACTTTTTGTATGTCTCTTCGTTGAAACATTAATAAATAACTGACTTAAAATAATTGTATTACTCACCTTCAAACACCTGCTTTTTAGCACCTTGTATATGACATGGCATGTTTCAGGAAGCGGTGAAATGAT
Source organism: Leptinotarsa decemlineata (assembly GCF_000500325.1). NCBI lineage: Eukaryota > Metazoa > Arthropoda > Insecta > Coleoptera > Chrysomelidae > Leptinotarsa > Leptinotarsa decemlineata. Next base: position 22,087 of record NW_019293123.1, on the reverse strand, counting down.
AGTTGAATACTTCAGGTCTTCATAACTCCTTCCTGTCGCAATAAATCGCGATGTTGCTCTCAATCTTTCATGTGCTGTTCTGGCTTCTCTCATGATCGTATCCTGCTTTTTAATCAAAGGTGATACTAGAGACAACAGGTTTAAATATATTTCTTCATCCATTCTAAGATAATTGTGCCAGTCACGCGGATGTATTTTCAGCTCACTTGATAAGTTAATGTGAGAATAGGTTATCCTTTTCATCAACCATTCTTTGCACCACACCCCACGCTTCTTTATTCGTGATTTTCTTTTCTTCACAAGAATAAAAGCGGCCAAAGCATCGTCGTCCGAGCTCGACATTTTGAACAAGCATGCTTATATGTGTGTTGCCAAAGGCAAATTGTGCATATTTATACAAAATGATTGAACAAGCATGCTGGACAAGCTTGCAGGTGTGTGAGTAACCACCTTTAAACGCTTAGGCTTTGCTTGGTTACTATGGCAGAGAAAATGAATGAGTTGTTGATATCTGTTGAGAACTGTCAGACTTAGAAGGGAAGCCTCGAATGAGGCCCCTATATCTTCCGTTGAAAGATGAACAACGTTTTCATCCAATTCACCCCAGCCAGGCAGGGGAACACCGTGAAGGGCGGTACTGATGTCTGAGGACAGTCATGCCGCCATACCATTAACACCCACATCAGTCATGACCCGTTTGTCTTTCTGGCAAACATCAGTTCAAAGGGTAAGTGAGCCAGGCTCCAACCTTACTAAATTCAAGATGACTTCCACCGAACTGTCAGACGTTTATGAGCACATCAAAAATGTATTCAAATGATGAAATGACTGCTACTTAGTTATGCAAAATCGAATAAAAATCCTCTTTTGGCAAGGAATATGTATGTTGAGCTATACCCGAATCGTCGTATTCCGGACATCCAAATATTTAGACGATTGAAAAGAATTTTGAGGGACTATGTGTGTGGTTACTGGAAGTGTGAGAAATCAAATAAATGTTATGTGTAAACAAATATTACCACATTTTCACACAGTGAAAACATCTTTCATTTTTAATTTAGGAATGGCCAGTTCAAAAGTCATGATAATCCAGATTGTTCTTTACGAGAAATTACCCACGAAATGGGGATTTCTGTGAAATCCACTAGAACTATTTTGAAAAAAAAACAAATATAAATGTTACAGGATACGCAAAGTTCATTCAACTTAATGAAAGGTATTACGGAAGGAGAAATATTTGTAGAAAAAAAAATATGGACGACGAATCAAAATTCATCAACAATGGTTGGTTCAACAGAAATATCCATTATAGGTGGAATAATACAAATGAACATTCATATAGGGAAACAAATTTCCAAGGAAGGTGTGGAATAAATGTTTGGTTGGGAATTGTGGGAACAAATATGTTTGGCCCTTTCTTTTACGATGATCATTTGAAAAGTGAAATGTATCTTCATTTTCTATTCAGTGAATTCGATGGCTAAATACATGAATTGCCACTTTATTTGTACTGAATTGCAGCCAAAAATTAGTATATATTTGTGGTAAGACTACGAAAGCTTGTTTGAACTTTCACTTTCTCTGCTTTCCATTTTCCACTTCACTGATTCCGTGAGAGATGGAGAAGGAAATCCACAACGAATTGCCATTCTTAGACGTTTTGGTGAAGAGGACCGACCCTAAGTCGGTCCTCTTCCTCTTCCGCACTGTGAGTGCGGAAAATCCTATATTGGTGAAACTAAGACGCCATTGAATGTTCGCATTGCCGAGCACAAGAAGCACACACAGTGAGAAGAAACCAGCAAATCAGGAATAGCAGACCATGTTTGGACCCATCAACACAACATCGAGTGGTCCCAAGCTGAGATCTTGCACAGAGAGGAACATTGGTTTAGGAGAAAATTTAAGGAAGCCGCATACATGTTGTCCAACAACGTATTCAGCCAGGCCAGCGTAGATATACGAAACATATGGAAACCCATCATCAAACGAAAAAT